>CAUYRT010095790.1:0-181699 GCA_963574885.1 Lepilemur ruficaudatus
TTTGACAGAGTAGATTTTTAAATGTAACAAGATAAGTCAACTTGAGTGGTAATATATTTTGGGAAATCAGCTCACTACAAATTGTGACTGTAAACATTGTACTGTAAATGCTTTGTAGTTTTCCCCCAATTAAAAAAAAAAATGCCTATGTTGACCATACATTTGAAGAGTCATTTCAAGCCTTTTTATTTCCAGTTTTATCTTAGAAATAAAATTATTTGTAAATATTTCAGTATGTATCTTAAAAGAATAAAAAAAAAATAGACTTCTCAGGAGAGAGCACATCCTTGCCCAGAGCGAGCAGGGATCCTAATCTCGACACTCAGGATTCTTAAGACTACAAAGGAGGCTGCTAAAATGTGACCTCGGGGTTTCTGAAAGGCGATTACATGCCCGATTGTGGTATTAGTATCTGGGAGCATGGGGTATCATAAGCGCAGTAAACTAGACCCCATCTTCCCTTATCGCATAGTTTTCAGAGTATGGAAGGCTCTACTTGTGCAGAGTCTTGATGGGGGGGCCCTGAGCTCAAGAGAAGCCCGGGCACAGAGTCTGGCGACAGAGATTGGCCCACACACCTGAAGGAACTGTTTCTAATGGAACGGACTTTACAAAGCACCTTTTGTCCAAGCTGACAGTGAGCGTGGGGGAAACTAGTGGAAATGGTGATAAGTTTATTACATGAAAACTTTGATGTAACAGATAAATCTATTATTGATAACACTGCAACCATGACTCTTGGGAAATATTTTTGATAACATGACACAAATATTAGTATTACCAACTATCAGTAGAAGTCGTTTGCCAGGAAAAAAAACTACAGGTGATTTTGAACAAAGGCAATGGTGATCAGGGCCAGCTATGAGGCCAGGTAACCTTGTAACTCCGTCTGTTGCCACTTCCTTTTTCAATGAATTGGGGGGCGACATAAATAATTTTAAGGAACCTACACATAAATACATTTCAAAAAATGATTTGATTACTTCAAATAAAATTGATGGATTGTTCATTTAAGAAGAGAGAGATCTCAATAAAATTGTACCCAGAAATTCTGGAAATGAGGTCTATAATTACAGATTTCATCTTGACAAATGGAAATGAGCTAGAGATAGGTTCTTTCTCATGTGGATTTTATTCTGTTTTATTATGGTTACTATTATTATTGAAATAATTGAGGTGACTCATTATTTTTCCTGGCATACAAGCTATTTTTTCTTATTGCACAAGTATCTCTTTTTGTAATACTCATTCTCTCTCTTCAACCCTCAAACTTCTTTCCTTTTCCCCTCAATTCTGTAAGCATTTACTTAATTATAATTAATTAATTATAATACTGAACATCTACTGTGTTCTAAGTGCAATTTAAGTTTTTAGAGATAGTGAAAATAGAGTCTCTAATTCTGAGCAACATATATAATTTCCTTTGTTCAAATTTTGGTGGTGATTGAAGTAATCATATACTCTGGATAACTTTGCCCCATGGAAAAAAATTCTCTTATAGAAATACTCTGAAAAAGCCACTGGGTGCCCACATGCTAGGGGTTGTAGAAGATAGTCTATTGGGTGCAGAAAAATATTAGGATCTGTTTCTGTTATTGTACTATCATATTTTTATTTGGATTTATTAATATACACATTATTATTATGTCATATTATATATATGCATTAGTACAGTAGCATATGTGAATAGTTTACAAATAAATATATGCATATATTGGGGATGCATGCTCAACAAATTTTTTGATAGATTGCATGAAACAATGCTTGAGAACTACTGCTCTGGATTATACTTTTAACGGGGGCAGAGAGCTAGCCCTTCTCATTCAGCCCTTTACTGTGAGTGGCAGTGTCTGTCACTTTTGGGTACTTAATAAATATTCAGCAAAAGAATGAATAAATAAATGAATAAACCAACAAATGGTTTCTGTCTCTTTCCTTCAGCACTGATAAATAAAAAATCTGCTTTAATAAACTCATTCTTATTAACACATGGCAATGTGCTAGACAGAATATATTTGTTAAAAGACTCTTATATGGAAATATTATCTTTTCCCTAGATTTGAGTTGTCGGCCTATGTAGCACCATACCTAGGGGGAGATCTTCTGGAGGGAATAGTGACTTGTGATTCCTGAAATCATACGTCATGGGCTACTGTTGCACACACTGCTTATTTGTGTGGCCTTGAAAATAGGATATTGTGGAATTGACACTTGAAGGAATCCAAAGAAGGTCATCTGGTTGATCTCATTTCCTTTCGGGGAAGGATGATACAGACAAATGGGCTTATGCTCTATTTTAAACTACGTCTACATCCTCCTCCAGGAACCTATTTGAGTGCTAGAGTTTGGGTTTACTTTTAAGGATAGTGGATATTTGACCAGGAAAAAAATAAGCTCCTTAGGCTTGTTGAATGTTCAGTGCTTAACATGGTTATTCTCTCTCCTATTCTTTGTTTCAGTGGAGAGGAGAAGGAGAAGGTTTTGTGCATTAATAATGGATTAATAATGGAAAGCTTGGAAGTGTATGGTCCATTATGGTCCAAAGGAAATAAAAACAACAGCAAAGCCTTGGTGACTAAAGTTCTGGGGCTTTCTCTGCAAATTTTTCCCTTTTACCATATCCACATTTAGGGTTCAAAGAATTCTTTAAGAAAAAAAATAAAGCATATGATTTTGTCATGAGACAAGATGATCCCAATGATAAAAATGACCTTATATCTATCTGATATAATGCTTTAGAGTGCATGACGCATTTTCACACTGGTGATCACATCTAACTTTGACAGTCAATCAGTATATGTTTTCTAATTTTATGGAGGAAAAAATGGAAATTTCAAGAAGTAACATAGCCAGGGTACTACTGTTTCTAAGCACAGAGATACTTCGTTTACATTAGTACTTCTCAGACTGTAATGTGAAAGCAATTTATCCTAGGACCTTGTTAAAATGCAGAGTCTGATTCAGCATTTCTGGGTTGAGGACTGAAATTGTGTATTTCTAATGGGTTCCCAAGTGATGCTAATGCTTTTCTCCATAGATGACACAGAGCAGCAAGATTCTGCATCATAACTAGTTCCTATATGATGTGATTAAACACAACCCCGCTGAGTAGCTTTGTGCAGTATATTTAGGATATTTAGAGCAAAGGCTTTGAAATTGGTTAACATTGCTTTCCTGTTTGAGAAGGAGACAAATAATAATACCATAAAGAATTAAATCATTCATTCTCCCTCCTAAACTTTTTTCAAATATGTTCCCTTCTCTATTTCACTTCTGCTGCTTTCACTGGGGACATTAGTGTCTCTCTGCTGGGCCATCACATCAGCCCAGACTGATGGTTAGCATCTCTCATTTGCCATCTATCTTCCCCACTGTCATCAGTCCTTTCCATCTAAAACACAATCTCATCAAGCCGTTCCCACTTTTAAAAGCCCACGATGGTACCCCATTTCCAATAAAATGAAATAATCTGACCCTTACCCTTCATCCACATCTCCTGCTATAGCCTACAACTTGGCCACAACTCTCCCTATTTAACCACTAGACTCCATCTGCTCCAAACATCTCACATTTCCCAAATATAGTACTCTTGCTCTTTTGCTTCCACTGAATTTCATTTCTAAATCTGTTCAAGTTCCTTACTAGATCTAGTGAGAACAGCTCTTACAATCTACTGAAATACCTGGCACTGTTTCTTACATAGTAAGCACACAACAAATTATTTGTTGAATGGATATGGTATGACTACAATCACTGTTGGATTAGTGTGTGAGATTGATGAATAGTTATGAGACTTGAAAGAAAGTGAAATTATTAGGCTCAGGTATTTGCCTGGATTTCACTAAACAATTGTGCAAAATAATCATTTTATGGTTGAAGAAATGCAGGCAAATTGCTGACGTTGCAGAGTAGTTTATTTAACTGATCCTGACCAATGACATGTTTAGAGTAAAAGCAAACAATAGCCCTCACTCTAGATTGTGCCTGGTCTCATGGCATGTTCCAGAGACTTTTCTTGCCCTTTTTACCAACTTTATTTCATTCAGTTTGGGTGACTTATGGCTTGTAGTGTTAGCTGGCCCATTTGTGTTTCTCCCCTCTGCCTCTTTCTATAATCTCTGTCTGTAGGACTACTGTTCATTTCAGAGATCTCTGTGGAAGAACTGTAAAGGGTGGTGCTTTTAAAATTCTTGACCCTTTTATAACAAAAATGAAATGCAAGCAAAATAGCAGAACTTTTCTTTTGGGAAGCAATGGAAATGTCAACAATCAAAGAAGTAAGCTTGTTCTGTTAGCTTCAGTATTATGTTTTGGTTAAGAAAAGAAACAAAACAGCAAGTCAACGGGTAACATATTGCTAACTAAAATGTAGATTGAATATTGGGTAGGATTTTAAAAATATGTTTAAATAAGTAGATATTAACTAAATAATTAGCAAATTATTTGCTTATGTTACAATGAAACGAAACTGTATGTATATACACTTACAACATCTATTTCACATCCATAAACATAAATACATGTACTTCTACAAACAGATAATGTACAATATCCTTAATTTCCTGGAATGGAATTCTTTAGTCTGTTATCAGGAATCTAGAAGGTTTTCTTTTCTTCTTCTTTTTCTCCCTTTTCTCTCCCCAAATTTCCCTTTCTGTGCTTCTACAAACACCACGCACTTACTGACTTGCCCTCCTCTACTCCTCCCCTCATTTGTAATACGTTTTCCCCACTCAACAACTATTTAACAAACTACCGGCTCAGGTCTTCTTCCATGTGGTGGGGGGAGGAAGGGGCGTGTGGTTGGAAGAAACTGACCTGGCTAATTCCAATGTTCCTGCCAGCAAACAAGACATTGGATTCTAAATAAAAGGCAAAGGTATGATTCAAACCACAAGAAAGATTGGAATTTGTGGTCAGAAGCCCTAGCCCAGTTCTAAATTGCCAAGGTTCAGGTTATTATGGTAGTGGTTGAGGTCTAGGGCAGTAGAGATCCTGTCCAACTTGGAGGTAGTACTTAGAAATTGAAAGTAGACCAAGCTAGAAACACTCTCAGGTAAACTAAGCCAATTCAGAACTGATCATTTCTTTTTTTTTTTTTAATTTTATTTCAGAGTATTACAAGGGTACAAACATTTTGGTTACATTAATTGCTTTTGTGCCATTAGAGTCAAAGTTATAAGTGTTCCCATCACCCAGGTAGTGTGCATTCTACCCATTAGGTATGAATTTCCCCATCCCTTCCTCCCCCTTTCCACTTGCTTGATTTCTGATGAGTGTTATTTCCGTATGTGCACACGATGTTGAACGATTAGTTCCAAATTAGCCGTGAGTACATGTGGTGTTTGTTTTTCCATTCTTGTGATATTTCACTTAAAAGAATGGTCTCCAGTTCCATCCAAATTAATACAAGAGGTATTAGTCCACCATTTTTTATGGCTGAATAATACTCCATGGTATACATATACCACATTTTATTAATACACTCACACGTTGCGTGGCACTTGAGCTGTTTCCACATCTTTGCAATTGTCAATGTGCTGCTATAAACATTCGGGTGCTGGTGTTTTTTTATGTAATAACTTTTTAATCTAATTTAAAATTCTATCAAATGTTGGGGGTGAAGGCCATTCTTATACCTTTTATTTAGGACCAACAGGCAAGTACGCCTGAGTCTGCCTAGGACAGGGCATCAGAAGCTCTCTACTGAGAGGAGTTAAGGAAACAGAGGAAATGACATTGGGAGTGACCAGCAGCACATAACAGTTTCTCTGAGCTATACAACACAGTTCACAATGGGAATGTGGTTGTTTTCAAAGTACTGAGTGTTTTTTAAGTGTCTGAACACCTCTGGAAAGAATTGGACAGTTTCCGATATTTGATTTGTCTCTTCACGGTCAAATAAATACAACAGCAATGGATAAGGCAAGGGACTGACCAGAAGGAGCATGAATTCGTCATGCCTCAGGAACCTTCATTGCTCCCTCTGGACGGTGCTGGCTGGCCAAGACTGTGCTAAAGCAGCTCTATTTGACCACTCAGCTCCACCTTTTTCTTATTTTGATGTTGGTCATTCTATAACAGTATATTGGTTATCAAACAAAATATTGAAGAATTATGATGAATAATCTTGTAGTTATATGGAGGAACCTGATAAAACTTTACAGCTAACCTCAGAAACCATCCGTAGAGAGTAATGTTTCTGAGATTATATGAAAGCTTATATTTTTTAATGTTGGCTTTTATGTTACAATTCTCAAAATAAATTTGGAAACCATTAAGTTTTTACTGCATTAATTTGGCACACCACCATTTAAAATTTACATTTAAGTACTAAAAATAAAATTTGACCCCAGTTAAAGGCATTTAGGACTGGATCCTGACTTGTGGAACTGCATTTGTCCAATATGCAAACTGACTAAATCACCAGAGATGTTTGGCAAGATCAAGACCTGGCTTGGATTGTGCATGAAATTCTGATGATAGCCCAGGAAATGTCAGGAGGCTTCAGGTTAATGTGGCCCTTTTAAGGGAGAGTGAGAAATAATGGAGCATTTGTGTACATATTGGTATAAAGACTGGTGAAAGGCATAAAGATAGCGTGCAAATGAGATCTTTATACATCGTTATTAGTGAAGGTGTGCCATCCGACATTCGGTAGATGTTTCTCGAGAGTTTGCTTTGTTACAGAAATTGTTCTTGGTGCTGTGTTTGTAAGTGTAGCATCTGTTATGCTTCTCTACTAAGAGAAACTTGCATTGGTCCACTTCAGAAACACTTTGAACCAGGAGGATAATTAGGATTTCTTTAGGGTTAGAAAAGAAAACTCGGAGACTTCCATGATTAATGGAGTGGATTTGAGCTTTGCTGGAGCAGATGGTACAGGGGCATCTCTTTGGGAGAAACCCTGGTTGAAAGTCAAGAAGAATGTTTTGTGGTGTGAGTTCTCTTGCTACGGTCTTATTTAGCAGTTGGAGCAGAGTTCACATCTGGAACCCCTTGGAGAATTAGCCATTGTGAGAACAGTGAACCAAGAGGAAACAGAAGTAATATATATTGAAAAACTTCATCTGATCTCTTGCCTGTCTTCAAAGGAAGCTTCATTTGTAAAGGACATGCATGATTGTGAAGAAAGGACCCCCATTAGGCAATGCAGAATTAATAAAACACTATGTCCAAAGTCTCCAGTAGAGGGAGGTTAAGAAACTTTCTCTGTGCCCAACTAGGAGAATCTGATGGAGCTGGACTAAAATTAATTTCTTTAGTTTCCTTTTCAGGGTCCTCTGTTTAGTACAGCACAATTCCTTTATTTTGCTATAAATTAAGATTTATCTGACAAGACGCTTCCATATGGAAACAAAAGAGTTAGAACTTGGCAAAGCAGAATTTATGTTCATTCAATTTTGTTTCTTTTGTTTTTCTTAAGTTTTCATCTTTCTTTAAGTAAGAAAGTGTTTCTTCTCACTTTTTTTTTGCTTTTAGGGAGGGAGTATGTTCGTGCTCCCTGTGTGCTTATGGAGTCAAGAATAAAATAAACTATTCTTGAAAGCTACTAAGGATGAGGACCAGAGAAACACCAGTCAGGCAGATACAATATACATACCCGTTTGTTCTCTTGGTCTGCTATGTTGCCTGCCGTAGTTTGAAAGTATCTTCATGATTTAAAAGGTGGGGGGATAGCCTCACAGAGTGAAAGGAATTCTGAAACTCCTAGAAAATACATGGCACCACTCTGTGTGTATGTGTGTATTTATGACATAAATTGGCTCACATTGTACATCTTTCTGTGATTTGTGTTTTTCATTAAATATATTAGCCCGTATAATGATAGCAAACACTTTGTGTAGTGCTCACTCTGTACTATACACTTTCTAAGCACTTTAGAAACTTTAAATTATTTGATATAGATGTGCCACATTCTTATAAATAACGTTTAGATAGGTCAGTCCCTAATTGTTGGATATTTAAGGTGTTTTCAATTTTTTTTTTGTTTCTATGAATAATGTTGCATAAGATCTTCTTATGCTTGCCTCATTGGATATGTGTGAGTAGTTGCAAAGGCATAAAACAATCTAGTACACATCATCTGATAAGAGCAGTTGCCTCTGAGGAGGGGGAAGGGGCATGGATTGAGTTGTGGTTGGAGGGGATTTAGACTTTTATGTAATGTTGTATAATATTTTTCAACAAAAATATATTCATGTATTACCTGTGTGTTAAAATTAATTTTTGAAAATAAATACTGGGCTAGAAGTCTTTGGGTATATAACTTAGCCAATTTGATCTTTTTTTTCTCCTCACTTTTCAAAATACTACTTACTATAAAATTCTGGATGTGTGGCTATGGCAGAAAAATGCAACGTTATATGTTACAATGCTTTATAGCATGCTATATATGTTCAAGTGACTCTTATTCTCACATACCTGGATTGCAATAATCAGTAAAGGCCCCATAGAATCCGTAAGAAGTAAATATGCCAGCGAGTGTTCCCTAGTTTTAACAAAGATGTCATCTATTAATACATTTAAAAAGAAAAGAATTTAAGTTTTGTATTACTAAGTATTCAATTCAATATGATAACTGTCATGTAGTTTTGAAGTTTCATAATTACTTGTATAATTACCAAGTCTCTTAATTTATTACAACTTTACTAATTAGAATCGGGTATAGTTTTGAGTATTGGTTTTGTGTCCAGGATTGCAAACCCATTTAATCTGTAACTCACATTGTATAGTTTATGGAGGCTTAGTTTTGTATAGCTATTATAATTATATCATGTGACTACCCTGCACATGTGAGCACGGGAACACACACATTATCAAATGGTGGCAATAAAAAAGAAAAAAAGGGAAGAGGGTGAAATCAAATAGTATATTTTAAATTGGCATTTGTGTGCCATTGGAAAACCAAGATATTTACTAGGATAACAATGTTCCAGCACAGAAGATGACCTTGGAATGTTATCAGGCCTTTATGCTCACAAAATACAGCACACTTTAAACACCCTAGACAAGAGACCTTCCAGAAACAAACCCAATGACAACACGTGGGTAACAATTTCAATCCTGAACAAATTTCAGTGATAAAAATGTATTTGCTTATCTAACTCCATAAAGATAGAAAATGTGTAATTACTCTTTTCTGTGTAAGAACCCGTTCCTTTCTGTAGCAATCTCTTTTGAGGTCAGATCATTTGTTGCCAGTTAGTTTTGACTTCCTTGCTTTTTAAAAGTCCTTACCTTAATACCACCGCTCTGAGCCATTCACACCATTTTAGCAAGTCCTAGAATAAGCATTTCTTTGTATGAGGACACACTTTGAGTGCCCTGGAGGGTATTTTTGGTCATATGCATACATATACATGTGCACACAGACACGCACACATACACACCTGTGTACCTTTTCAGGTTAAAAGAAGAACTTCAATGTCAATTCTCCCTGAAACTCTGCTACTTAGCCTAAGTATTGCCCTGTCTGTTTTTTGAAAGATTTTTTTTTAACCTCATAAATAAGGATTGAGCCAAAGCAAGAATAAAGGTTCTTTATGGTTTAAATATGACACTCCCTATTGTGCACTGCACTTTTATTGAGCTACACATTTTATTTTAGTTTATATTGTATAGCTATGTTCACTTTAAAGTCTATTATGAACTCTGGGATCAGAGCTGTCCAATAGAAGTTTCATAAGTGATGAAAATATTCTATAATGTATCCTCTCCATTATGGTAGCCACTAGTCCTATGTAACTATTGAGCACTAGAGTGAATGAGGAACTGAATTTTTGACTGTATTTATTTTAATTATTTTCATTTTAAATAGTCATATGTGGCTAGTGGCTACCATATTTAACAGTGCAACTATAGCTCATATAAAACTAGAGAATATTCAATATTTATGTTGTAGCTTTTTCATATGAAAAACTACCCTTTTGGCTCTGTTTAGCACTATTTAGTTTGCCTCCAGATTTTGAATTCATATCCTGTCCTCCAGGATTTATTTTGCCTCAACCTTTTGATTTCTCTCTCTTTAACCCCCATACTATACCTTCGGCTAGTATGTATTTTTGGGAACTTACATTCAGAAAACAGTGCAATGCTATGAAATAGGAAAAAATATGCTTAGTTCATAGTGAACAATATAAAAGTTTACAGAATGTCCTTTTTAGTTTCTTTTTCTCATTATCAGATTTACTTGGATTTAAACACATGGTGTTGATTAAATATATATCTCTTCTCTCTTGAACATTGGGCGGTCTTTAAAACTGAGACTAATCCTCACTCATTTTTGAGAAGCTTTAGAGAAGTGTGACACAGTCTCCTCTGCCTGTCGAGCTCTGGGCATGAGCTGGCTTAGTGGCCTCTGCACAACCATGACAGCACATGGTGACAACAAAACCATGCTCTTTTAGGATTTCCAAGAACTAAATATCCAGTAAGTAGGAACTTCCTGCTGCCCTACAAGGCCTTTGAAGGTGCTTAGGATGATCAACAATTCTCCAGAAGTGGGTAGAATGCTGAAACAATAAACACGCAGATTACATGCTGCGTACACCCCATTCTTCACACATGCCGCCTAAGATAATGCTGCGATAGAGAAACGCAATGTTCCCAAGCCCTTCTCTCAGGCTCCTTCTCTTTACTTAGAGGCCAACCAGGATGCACAGAAAACATAACTGATACCACTTAGATAATTATTGACTAGTTTTAGTATTGATGGTGGAGGTTGAATTCCTTTTCTCTTCCTGGTTATGTTTCACTGATGCAGTTTGCTTATTTCTGTGTGGAAGCATGATGGTTTTCATTCTTTGTGATGAGAACTTCAGTGACTGCGACAAAGGTAATTTGGTCAAGTGCTCCTACAGCATATACTGTACGGACTTAACATTTTCAAACATTCCCTTTTAAATCTGTGTCTATGATTTGAGTGTGCAGGTGGGGGCAGGTATACAAAATTGTGTAATATATTTTGTACACCCTTGCTTTTTGACAGATGTTCTGAATTTTAAAGATGACTCATTTGTGGCAAAGGATGCTGTAGAAAAATGTTTTTATGAATTTCTAAGTGCTCACATAAAACAGCATGTGGGCAGCCGAAAGACAACTAACTTGTGCATGCATTCCTCTTCCTCTTGAATCCATGGAAGGTACTTTAGTTTTTTCTCTTCTGTAGCTGACTGCTTCCTTTTCATATTCCTGTGTTTTGGGGAGGTAGGAGTTCCAAGCATAAGTTACCAGGGTGAGGTGATTCTCTCCGCCCAGTTCACTGTCCTCTCGTCCTGGCTCCGGCTCTTCCCCCAGTCCTCTCTGTGTCCCCTCCTTCCTGCCCTCACCAGATGTGGTGAGGTCAAGCTGACCTCCCGCACCCGGTGCCCACCCTGTGACCCTTTTCTTTCTGTTTGAAAAGTGTGAGGGATGGAGTGTGGGGAATTACATTGCCAGACAAAGAGAACTTGCTCAGAAGTGTATGCGGAACTGAGCGTGCAGCCACTGACTTTTGAAGGGGCCTCCAGGTGTAGAAATGATTTGCTTTCTCCCTTTCTCAACATTCTTGTTGTGAAGTCGCCATCCACCCCAGCTTCTGAGAAGGTCTCCTTGGTATCCAGATATAATTTAAAATTTATACCAGGATTTTATCAGAATATGTTTTAAGGGTTATTTTTATACATAATATTTTGTTCTCATTTACTGTTAGGTGTCATTAATAATAAATAACATTTTCTTTCTCTATAGCCAGGTTCCTCCTGCCCCATATTTCCTTCACCATAAAATATTCTAGGGCCAATGCAAAGAAAGCTAGATGGAATTCCTGTCACTAATTAGTTGTGCGGTGCTTTGAGAGAGGGCTGTGCTGGGTGATTGCTAAAGTCCTCTGTAGCTCCAGGAGTCTGGGAGTCTGTTCCTTCCAGAGCCTATGTCTCTCCCCAACTCCTTTCTCAGCCACTTCTTCTCTTTGCCTCCTATGAATCATGTCAGACCCTCAGCACTCCCTGGGTCCTACTTTGGGAACTAATGCACTTACACAAGCCCCAGGAGGGACTCCTTTTGTGTTTAGCAATGTGAATTCTTACTGCCAAAGGGTTAATCTTCCAAGACTAAGTGCAAATTGGGTAAAATAAGAGAAGACCAATGTTTGTACCTGCCATGAGTGAAGTGTTCAATCATGCAGGTTTCCAGCCAGATTTTTAGAAATCTGCATCGCAGAAGTCACTTGGGCATCACACCCTGAGGAACTCTGGGTTAATGTGTGGTGAACAGAAATATCAAGTTTATGCCTATAGGGTAGTTTTCGCTGGTATGAGCTTAAGCACAGAAAAAATGGTCTTGGTAGTGTTAATTTTTTTATGGGCAGTTGTGCGATAGCTGATCTTGGAATGTTAGCAGCACTGTTGCAGAACTAAAAATGTTACCCTGAGACATTTTAAAAGAGCAATAAATATCAGGTTTTAAAACACAGACATTAAAAAATTATAAACTTGGAAAGTCTTTTTTGGTTGTTGTTTTAATATTGGAGTGCTAAAGCTGCCTTTTCCTTCCCTGGCTTTCTCAATAAGCAATTGTTTGGCTTGGTAATTTAGTGATTGTTTTATTGTTTTAAAATTGGGGTGTTTATATTTTAACAAAAATATGCTTGTGATGAGACCGTGTCCCTTTATCAGGAAAATCTGGCTTCACAACATGAAGATGTGGCTGTGCTTCGGGCTTGGGGTTGCAAACCCTGTGTGTGTCGCGCCAGGGATTGTCCTTCAATGTGGAGGGAGTGGCTGTCGAGGAGGGCAGACATTATTTCCAGACCTGGATTGTATGAGTTTAATGCACACTGAGAAACCAGCCTCGATCCCATTTGGGGATATTTGGGGATAGCTGTAGTATGGGTTTGACTCCCTTTGGAGAAATTAGACTAGTCTTTGCCACCATCTACATGGAGTATAGTGATTAGGCCAGGGAGAACTGTACCTCCCACTTACATGTGGCCAAGAAGAAGTCAACTTATTGTCATCACTTTCAAAACATAAAAATAGTGTTACAAAAAAAATTTAACAATTGAAAAAAGTTTTTACTGAAGTTATTTATCTATGCCTAATTAATTTTCTTATAGTGTCAACTTTTTTCTTGATTAGTATTTTTTGATAAATCTGGGCCTGTTTTTTCATAGTCTTTATGATTATTATTATAATTATTAGTCCATCCAGGTATGATAATTTACTTTTTTTCTCTATTGTTTGTTACTTGCATGGTTTATAACTTTGTACTATTAAATATGACACTACAACAAATAAACTAATAAATATAGCTTTTTATCTGTGGTTAATATGTATTTAAAGAACATTTCCAGCAGTAGGATTATCAAGACAAAGAGTGTAAACACTTTAATATTTTTATCCATGTTACAAAATTTCTGTCTTTGCTTTTCGAAAGGGTTCTGGTTTCAAAGCCTCTAGCATATAAATGTTCTTACCTGCACTGAGTTTAATATTTAACATAAATAGATTTTAATATATAAATTTTAAAATTATAATTATGTACACAAATAGTATAAATTATATATATGTATATATGTGTGTGTGTTTTGTATATAAATAAAACTTGGAACCTTCAAATTTCTATGTGATGAACTTCAATAATCTGTGAAGGTGCGCATTTTGTTCATGTACTTAGGATTTGTTTTGCCCTTATTTGAATGTCTGTTCTTGTCCTCTCTCTATTGTAGGTTTTATAAATTTGACTTAGCTAGGTAGATAGATGCCAACCCATCTTTTAAAAATTTATCACTTATTATCCAGATTCTTATACCAGACACTAGGCTAGAATATTGTCCCTTTCTGACTGGGGTCAGTGAATTTGTAATTACTGTGTATTGTCCTCTTTCTGTTGGGTATGTTTGAATATGCACAGTACAATGATTCTTTGTGAATGACTCTGTAAGGAAAATGCACACAGCACCTATGCTTTGGACCAAGTGAGTATGAAATCTATCTATGTGTTCAGCTGCTGTGAAGACAAGATTTAGATAAAAATATTTCTGAATCCACTTAATGCAAGCTGTGTCATAAAAAAAAAAAACTTCTCTCTTAAAAGTTCAGGTAAAATCGAAGAAACCAAAGGTGTTCATATAATTAAAAAGAGTACCACGGAATCAGAATAATTAACTTTTGGAGTCAGAGAAATCTTAAATGATTTGAGTACCTACTTAAGACATACTTGGGTGTCAGAGATAAATGATATCCTCATTTTCCTAGCATTAAGTGAGGTTAGATTCAGAATTCCTCTTACGAAGAGCGTGACCAGGGTTTTAATTTAGCAGAATACGAACAAATTAAGAAACATGTTCTAATTTGGCAAGAGAGTAATTGAAATCCGGTTGTGTTTTCTGCCACAGCAAACCTATAAAACAGGGTGAGAGTTTTCATTCTCGAGTCACACCATGAATATGTTTTGAGATTATTGCAACTAAGTTCAATACATTCTAACTAGAGCACTTTGTTCACATGTATTCAGAATTTGTTAGCAGGGAGATGTTTTAATACGTGAAGTTTATCACAAGGAATCAGTCAGTTGATTTTTTTTTTTTCTTTTTAAAGCTGTATACAAACACACAAGCTAGAGAAATAGGCAATCTTTTTCAAAGAGTTAGAAACTTAGCAAAGATGATTTCTGCTCTCACTTAATCATTAACTTAACTTGCTGCCTTGGGTAGATAGAGCACTCAACACATTCTCCAGACCTCATTGTATTAATCTAGGAAAGGAGGGCAGCGACATAATGGCAGACTGACCACCTAGGAATAGCATTAGAACACGAAAGTAAACACATGAAAATGGGCTTTGTGTGCACTGACAGAAATACCATTCACAGATGCAAAGTATTATTCAAAAACCAGATATGATAAGGTGCTTATTCCTTTTATTCCTTAAAGAACTCCTTGACAATTTCAGATCCTTGGTCTAACAATTCCAGGCCTGAATTGCTGCTGTTTACCAATTAAATCCACTTAGTAATTAGAAAGGAACTGTGCTCCCCACCCCCACAATACCCTTCTCTCCACCTGAAACTCTTAAACAAGCATTGGGACTGTGATAAATGGTGTGTTTCAATAAATGTTTTGTAAAGGCCAATTATTCAGTCAATATTGAATTGTGTGATAGGAAATATGGCTGCTTAGCTACGAGGAAGATGTCTACATACTACTGGCATCTATTTGGTAGGTAATGTTCTTAAACGGCCTGGCCTTCCTCCAAACTTTGATTATTCATAAATCTGTTGAGTGTGGAAAGTTGTACTATTAGCGTTTAATCTTTTATTGAAGCAAACTCGGGAGGCTGAAATCTATTTGCTTTAGCAAGCTTGTTCACTGATAAAAGTATGATTTAAAAATTTCCTTTTGTGAATTCCTCAGTACAAGAACAACACAGCTGGGCATAGCCCAGATCATATTTATCTTTTCATTAATGAAAGTACAAGAAGATAGCTTCGTTGGAGGCTTATAAGGAGGGACTGCTAAAGAACAGTTCTTCTCCTGTTTGCATACCCACTTGAGAAAAGCTTTCCAAACAAGTATTTGAGATACTTGTGAGAAAAGCTAGTTGAATTGTTAAAAGAAGACCAAGTGAATGTATATAAAGTGGTTGGATTTCAGATAACATTTTTCTCCTGAGTGTTTAGATTGGTTAAATATTAGAGAAGGAGAGATAATAAAACTGTTTGTCACCATACACTTAGACATATATCTTTTTTCACATGGTTGGAATGAAAGGCCTATCAGAGATTTTCCATCCCAGATGATTTAGTTTCAACTTGGTAAAGGACATTGTAGGTAGAGAAAGATTTTTTTTGTGGTAACTGCCAGACAGAAACCTGCAGTTTGTGTAGACTTTATAATTATAGACATAACTTTTTGCTTCTTGTGAATAACATAATAACTAATTGACTGTCATTGTGGGATTTTTAAATATATATATTTAAAAATTTTCAGCATTATTGTCTCTGCTAGGGGGCAGTCTGAAAAATTCTGTGAGATTTCAGGGGCACTTATTTGCAAAGTACACTAAACCTGGCCATTAGGGGACATCTTCCAGAATGAAATGCGACTTATGACTCACATATATTAATAATAAATTCTTTAAATGGGATAGTAAAATGAAATTACAGGCTTCATTGGCCAGGAGCTGTGGCTCATACCTGTAATCCTAGCACTTTGGGAACCTGAGGTGGGAGGATCGCTTGAGGTCAGGAGTTCCAGACCAGCCTGAGCAATATAGCAAGACTCTGTCTCTACAAAAAGTAGAAAACTTAGCTGGGTGTGATGGTGCATGCCTATATTTCCAGATACTTGGGAGGCTGAGGCAGGAGGATCGCTTGAGCCCAGGAGTTTGAGGTTGCAGAGAGCTATTATAACATCACTGTACTCTAACCCAGACAACAGACAAGACCCTGTCTCAAAACAAAAAAATAAAAAAAAAAGAAAGAAAGAAAGAAAAAAAAAAAAGAAATTATAGGAGTCTTCTCCTTTTCCCGCACCTTTTGATCATAAGGATTGTGAATATTCGTGTTTCTATAGTTCCTCCAACCCCTGACAAAATGGCATGTATACAGTGTGTGCCTGATGACTACAGAATGATTTGTGTGCCCCTGAAGAATTATTGGACCCCCAAATTGGGTTATGCTCAAGATATGTTCTTCTGTTGTCTTTTCTACTACACCTCAGAAGTGTTCAGGAAGGCACAGAGAATATGGAGAATAGAGAAGGGAGGCTTTTTTCCAGCCAAATGCAGCATCACTTCAACCACCTTGAGCTCAACTCTGACCCTCGGTTGTCAAAAACAGGCTGATGTTCCATCACATGAGTCTAACAAACACAGCCTGGGCCAAGGCTAACCTCTTTCTTACTGCCCAGCAAGGAAAGCTGGGAAATACAGTCTATTTTCTCTTCCTCTTTCTCCTTCCCTCCCTTCCTTCCTACTCTCCTGTCCCTTTCCCTATAATCCCCTGAACAAAATTGGATCTACTTTAAGATTAAAAAAACAAAAGAGGAATTAATATTGGGTACGCAACTTCTTGTCTCTGCACCCCTATATTTCATATTAAGCAATTACTTTAGAGTTTGGAAGCATAATGTTGTATAGTACTTTTTTTCTTTAATAGCATTTCCTCAAGTTGGCAGTATGAAAAGACCAAATATAATATGGGACCAGAAATGCAGACTGCTTTATGTGAGTGAAACAATGGGAGGAAAACGTAGAAACCATCATTTCTGGGTGTTGTGCTGGCTCTCCCTGTTGGGTGAGACAGTGGTTCCATTGTTTCCATTGGCTTGAACGTGAGCCTGGAAATGAACACTGGTGCTGACTGCACTGAGGCCAGATTTACAGATAATAACAAAAACCATTTAAATATTTAGAAGTAAATAGCAAATAGTTTGCTTATTTTGCCCTGTGTGTTTAATGGTTACATGGTTTTCAAAAGCCTAAAATTCCAATGCATGCTAAGTAATTTAGGGCTTTGGCTAACAAAGACACACTTGCCCGGGTCTTATTGAGGGGAAGTAATTACACTCACATATACCTTTACTAACGGATGCATTCATGGGCGGCACTGAGGAGGGTTTATTTGCCAATATCTCATTGGTCATGAGATTTACGATGCTACCTGGCTATGAGTTTGTTCCTTACTAAGGTTAGTTTCCTTTGTTGAGTTAATCCCACTTATTTATGGTGATTTAAATGTAAGATAATTATTTAGACTAAGAAATTACCAAAGGGAAAACCCTCCTTGATGTCTGACTGGCAGCTATATTACCTCATAACTAGCATACTCTGCGTATAGTTTTTGTTCGTAACAGGATACGACTAGAGACCTCTGAAGACGTCAAGGAGATTTTAAAACACAATAATGCTGGAAGACTACCACACCTGGAAATCCATTGTCACTCTGTCCCTGAGTGAAGCTTGGCTTCACAGCCCAGTGCTACCACCTCCTCAGCCACTGACTGCCACAGTAGTACCAGAGGATGGACAGGGAAGCCCCAGTGAAGGGAAAGGATTGTAGAGAATTAGAGTCATCATGCCACCTGCACGGGACAACGTAGTCGATGCTGCGGGTAGAACCGATCCTTTTGTGTTAGACCTTTCCTAAAGCACTGGACTTGATTTGCATTATTAACTTAGTTTTTATTCTCATACTTGTTGTATTCCATTGTATTGAGGGCTGGCCACGGGTCTGTGGATTCTCAGCTCTCTAATGTCACAGACTCCTTCACTCCAAATACCTAACCTGAAAAGAACCTCATGACAAGACTAGTCAACCTGATGTTCCAATGATTACTACTGTGTCAAATTTCAGACTCTCTCTCTTACTGTCTTGAAAACTGGATCTTTAGAACTACAAGTTAAAGGCAATAATGTAAGTGTTTTTAAGATATTAGAGCTTCTTAAGTGTACTTTAGCTAATAATTGTTGCATATTCTTGCTATAGAGCAAGAATGTTGTGAATATACGGATTTTCAAATAACGGAGCTTCCTTGGAGCCCATTTTGTTCTGCCCCCACACAAGGGAGGCCCTCTGTTTGGATTTGGTCATGTACACCTGCCATGTCTTATTAATGCAGGACCCTATGAAGAAGGACCTATGTGGCCAGGATCAGCCCTAGCAATTACCCACCAGTGGAGAAATGATTTAGAATGAACAGCTCAATGATGCCATTATTTGCTGTATATCATAACCTAGGATAAACTTTTTAAAAAATCTTCTTCCATACTACTTTCCATAGGCACTTTATGTAACCAAAATGTTTGTGCCCCCTTAACATTCTGAAATAAAAAAAAATCTTCCTTCAAATTGGGGTTGAGTCATAGTAGGCCGTTAAATATGAAATGTCCAATTTTGAATCTGAAGTGTAGTTTATTGTATTTCAAACAAGAAGCAGTGCAGTTAATCAAGGTATGGGCCTAAACTATCAACACAGTTTTGGCATCTTAACGGTAGCTTGTTTATGCCAGCAGCGAAGAAGCCTGGAGAGTGAGTGAAAATGAAATTGCAAAAGGCGTTTTCCACAGCTTGTTGAGAATTCAATATTTTTCCTTGCTAGAAGTGGTCCAAAGCCTGGAAGAAGTGGTAGTCAGTTGGTGCAAGGTCTGATGAATACGGTGGATGACAGGGAGTTTCCTAGTCCAACTTCTGTAGTCTGAGCAGCATTGTTTGTGCGACATGTAGTTGAATGTTGTCTTGCAAGAGGATTGGCCTGTCTCTACAAATCTCGGCTGCTTAATTTCAAACATCCTCATCATTTCATCTAATTGGTTGCAGTAGACATCTGCTGTAATTGATTGACCAGGTTTCATGATGCTATTGTGGATAATACCAGTGCTGGACCACCAAACAGACACCATTAGCATTTTTTTTTTTGATGAATGTTCGATTTTGGACTATGTTTAAGTACTTCATCTTTATCCAACCTTTGTGCCAAATGCTTGTGATTGTCAAAAATAATCCATTTTTCATCAAATGTCACAATACAGTGTAGAAATGGTTTGCCTTCATGTCATGACAGCAAAGAAAGGCAAGCTTTGAGACAATTTCTCTTCTGACACTCATTTAATTCATGCAGAACCTATCTCTCCAGCTTCTTTACCTTGCCCATTTGTTTCAAATGGTCCAATGTTGTTGGAATAGTAATGTCCAACCTTGCTGCTAATTCACTTGTAGGTTGAGCTGGATTGACTTCTACTACAGCTTTCAGCTCATCATTATCTACCTTGGTCTCAGGTCACCCAGTTGGCTCATTTTCAAGATTAAAATCACCAGAATGGAACTTCTCAAACCATTGGCATCCTGTGTGTTCATTAGCCACATCCTTCTTAAACACTTTGTTGATATTTCGAGCTGTCTTCTCTGCATTGGTTCCATGATGGAACTCATATTCTAAATTCCGTGAATTTTTGACTTATCCATGGTTTCACAGAAAATGCTCTAAAAAAATTTTGAAAGAGAATCACAAGCCAAAATGTGCATTTGAAAGACTGAGGATGTACCTTCACAATAAAAATGAAACTAGAAGTGTCAAAGTGAAATGTCAGAGATATCAACTGTCAAACTTAGTACTTAAGAAAATCAGATATTTCATACTTAATAACCTAATATAACAAGAATATTGACAACTGAGCTTTCTGTAACTTTTTTTCTGTTTTGCTGCTGCTTAAGCAGATCCTAATTGTTAGAGATCCTGACAGTTCTAGCTCCTGACTAATGTAACTATTCAAAGCAACAGTTAGCCCTGAGCACAGACCCCAGCCAGGGTCCTGGCAGGAGTCCATGGGAATAATCTCTTTCTTTTGGCAGCTGCTTGAGCAGCAGTTTGTGGAAAGGACTGTTGTCAGTTGGCACAATGAGGATAGGTCTCTATAGCACATTAGGTTTAATGCTCACTCCTTATGTAAAAAGCTTCAGAAACTTGTGTAAAATAAATTAATTAAGCTAGTATAGTATGTGGTGATTTAGACATTGTATTTGAAGCAGAGATCTGTCTCATAGTGAGAAGGGTTAAGATGATGTAAGATAAATGACCCCTGATTATTTGGGTGTCTGAAGTAAGTTTCTTAACTTCTCTGAGTCTGCTTTCGTATCTACTTAACAGTGGTGTTGGACTAGAAGAATTCTAAGGCTCCTTCCCTTCTGTGGTTCCTTATGGACTAGATAGTCTCAGAAATGCAATCATGTCTATACCTAACACTTTGCTATTTTTTAATTGATTGATTACATCACTATTTCCATACAACATTTGAGACACCTTGCAATAAGAATGCAGGTACAGTAAAAACAAAGACAAGTAAGATAAGGTGAATACTGAGAAGTAAAGGAAAAAAGGAGAAAATGGTATATTTAACCAATTTTGAAGAAAGCTATAAGGAAGTGTAGAACCTGTCTCTGAGCTTCCTAGCAGCCAACACACACACACAAAAAAATGCCACCACCAATTTATAGAAAAGAAAATAGCATGTAGTATTTATTTTTCTGTGCTGCATGTTAGATTCAAATTTTCCCCAGGAATTTGGAAGGTAAGTATGTTATAGCATTTGGCATAAACTACTTAGATTTCAGGTTTTCATTCCAGAGCTACAAATCCTGAACTTAGGATGCCTAACAACTGAATCTACTCTGTATGGAAGTGATCATATTCCTATTCAATTTGCTAATTGACACCATAGTTATTTTTAATCTCTGTATTTACTTTCACTATTGTCCTGAGGCATAGTTTTTTTTTCCCCACCTGGAATAAAAAATAATAATTTTCATTTCTTACCTTTCTGTCAATATACTATGTAATTTGAAATATTGAAAGGAAGCAAAAATAATTTTACTTTTATTACATAAAATGTCATTGAGGCTTTTATTGAGCATTAGGATTTTTATCTTCCCCCTGTCTCCAATTCCCTCATGCTAAAACAGAAGAAAGTCATAACTATGTAAGCAAACAGACCTTTTTTAGCTGTTATAAGCAATCTTTATTAACCTTTGACAGTCTAATTTCCATTTACTTTAAGACAGTAAACTCTGACTTAAATATTCACTAGTGAAATAAATTGGGATCTATAACATTTCTCCTTTCATTCAACCACCCTATTCATGAGTAAAAGAATGCTTAGAAGTGAACCGTGTGTGTATGTTTGTGTGTGTGTGTTAAGTGCTCTGTATACCATTGAAAGAGAAATTTACACCCAGGAGTTCCTCTTCTGTCAATTTTCTGTGGCAGGACTTAAATACCTTTTATCTTGAGGAAAATGTAACAAATAGCTAATGTAAGCACAGCTCATTGTTTAAGGGTAGTTCATGGGATTTTCTTGTTTTGGATCACAGAAAAGACATGAAGAAGTATTAGGGAAAGAGGCAGCTGAGCTGAAGGAAAGAAGTGATTGTTTCTCAGCTCTGTCCCAGCCCTTGCAGAGGTGGCAAGCAGCCTGGTACATCTTTACTCTAACTCTTTGCTTCCTATATAAAAGATGTGCCTCTGTGTGGCAAAAACAAAAATGTATTTTTTCTGGCACTGTATTAATAATAATGTTGGCTACGTCAACAGACAACTCTATGGCTTAACACAATAGTTTATGTCTTGCTCAATCAATGTCTGGTAGTTGATGGGGGATTTTCTCCAGAAATGAACTTGAGGATCCAGGTTTCCTTGCGACACCACCATTTCAATACAAGGCTTCTGAGTTCACCCTGGAAGAGAGAGGGGGTGATGGAGAAGAATCACAGACTGTAAAGTGCCTGGCCTGCAGTGACCCATCGCCTTTGCTTACATTCTATTTGTCCAATTCCGTCACATGACTCTGGCTCAGGGCAAGCAGAGATGGGAAATGAGGGGGTTAAATATAGGAATTGACACAATATCAGAAAATTGCAGACAATTTTTCCTTCATATCTGACAAACATCTTGTGTAACATAAAACCGATTGCATGATGAGTCAGGGAGGGCTTTCCAGAGGAGGCATTTTAGCTGAGCTTTTCCATTTCAGTGGGAGTTTAGTCAGGAAGGGCATTTTAGGCACAAAGGCCTATTCTCCTGTGGTAATAATCACATACCAAAATATGTGTCAGTATTCTATGAAATTAATGTATATTGTTGTTACTAAAATGCCTTTGGTCAGTAGTAGTTTTTGTCCAAAGGTGGCAGAGGTCTATTGTTTCAAAATTCAGGGTGCTGCTGTTAGAAGTTAGAATGTAATCTCCTTGAGAGCAGCGAGTTTGTATTCAGCTCTTCCCACTGATTTATTCCAGGCTCCGAGAACAGGGCTTGGCACAAAGTAGACATTCCATAAATATTTGATGAACAGATGATAGAACTTGCAAAGCACTTGGCCCAGTATGTCTGTTCTCTTTTTCCTGTAAGGACTAGGGACAACTGATTCTATTAAGTTGTCTCTTTGCACCTGTAGGTAGCATGTTGAGCCAGTATTTAGAGAGTAAATGTGCCCTTCTGTACTGCTGCTTTTGTGAGGATAAATCCGCAACGGTGGGCACTGCCCAGCAAGGGGTTAGAACCATGGGCACTGTACCCCTGACTAATTCTCCCTCTTTTCTTTCTTAATCTGTAATGTGCACTTAAGAAAGAGCCGTCTGGCTAATCTATATAGAACTTTAAACATCTCACGTGAATCATTTGACATGAGGCACAATTAGGCAATAAACATGGTGCTCCATGTATATAAAATCTGTTATTGAATAAAAGCCAAAGAAAAACAATTTGATCTATTAGTAAAGAAAAAAAGCATTTTTGTCTTCTAGAATATCAGTTTGTCCCTTACAATAATGTGAATGTATGTTTATTTTAACTTTAGGACATAACACTTCAGGCAGAGGCTGTTAATTTTTACTCTATTTGTAAAGAAACAACTTGAGAGGCAAACATATTATGCAACCAGGATCTCAAAGGGGATGAATAAAATAAGTAGAAAAAAGTATTCTATTATCATGGAATATTTTTCTTTGTTTCTTTTTTGTATCTTTGAAATGATTAGAACTAATCTCCAATCTATGCAGTGAATTCTGACACACAGTAAGTGCATTTTTTTCATTAATGATTAAATATATATCCTAGGTGCAACTGTTTTAAATATTCAGTGACATTATTCATTGCCAGGTAACAACTAAATCTGTTTTTCCTGCCTGTAAGGAAATTTAAGAATAAATATTTATCCTGTCTTATTTCTCTCAGAAGCTTCTGTATTGACCAACAAATAGAAAAAATCTAGATTTTGTTCCAACATATATTATTGTTCTTGACAAGTGCAGAAACTAAAAAGGGGGAGAAACAAAACTCAATGTATAGCTATTTTAGCAGACTTTGATCATGTCGGAATATGGGCAGTCAATGGAGACTGATAAACTCATGCAGTTCTTTGCCATGAAGGCTACTTTAGCGTGAAGCCAAAAAATGAGAGGGGTAGGCTTACTTTTCGCAGATTTAGCCAAGAACAATGACACCATTTGCAATCACAGTGCAGAGCCAAAAAAAAAAAAAAGAAAAAGAAAAGAAAAAAAAAATCATTGCCTGCATGCCAACGTATGCTCCTTAGAGAATAGCTAGAAAATGAGAAACGCCTGTCAGAGATTAAGTTCTATTTCTAATGCAAGCACAAAGCAGAATGATGTCTTTTTAATAATAAAAATGAACATATCCCAACAGATGAGTTTTATTTGTTAGTTTCAATGTGAGAACACTGGTCACTGGGTATATTCTTTTTAAGAGGCAAATTTTAGAATGTGATGAGTAAATTTAGCCAATTTTGGCACCAATATAACTGAAGATTTTAGTGAACCAAATGTCAGGGAATCCATTTTTGTCTAAAAATAAAGGAACACCAACTAATACCAGCTAATAAAAAATTACAGTTAGAGATCAGTAAATGTTTTTCTCATCTTATACTTGCTTTCAGTCATAGTAACATTTAAATAGCTAACATTTAAAAAGTTGCTCTGTGTCAGTCGTTATTCTAAGCACTTTATATGCGTTAACTCATTAATCCTTCATAAGAACTCATTTTACAGGGGAGGAAACTGGGTCAGGGAGAGATTAAATAACTTGACCAAGGTCACACAACTAGTGAACTGCGAAGTTGGGATTCGAGCCCACACAGTCAGGCTCCAGGGGCTGTGGACTTATCCAACACATTACCCAGCTTTTAACAAACATATTCTTCATTGAATGCTTTTAGTAAATATGCCTTGGATTTAATTAGGCCCTCCACTGATAAACAGAAAAAATTTTGAGGGAAGAAAAAAAACCACAATCACAATAGTACCCCAAATCCTAAGCATAACATTAAACAGTGTTCTCAGGACTGATCTTCAAACCAGTCACATTAGATAATATTAGATTTGAGCCTGTGTCACTGCCTTAAAACATGTAGGAAGAAGAGACTGAACCATGGAGAGTTGTAAAGTGGTAGCTGGGAAGACAGTCCAAATTGTTTCTCCAAGAGAAAATAATAAGCAGTTTTAAAAAAAGTTTAGAATACTCTTCTCTTTTGTCTTGGCTTCTGTTTTGGCCACTCTTGACCACATGGTGCTGTCTGCTAAATATGATGCAAATCATTAGGGCAAACCTTGATAAAAGACATTGTCAGCTACGGTAGCTCAGTATTTAAACTTAAAGAGTTAACTACTCATGGTAGACTAGAGAGCCTGGAATGTGGGATGCCAAACCGTAGATGTCATATTGTCATTGTTCACCATGTGACGTCAGTCTCATCTATAAAACAGCAATGCTAGAAGTGACTACTTAATTGAGTTATTTTAACAGTTAAATTAGATTAGACAGGTGAATACAGTGTGAAGACACTTTGAATACAGATAATAATTGATATTATTAACCTTAAATATCTCCTCCATGTAACTTGAAGGCTGTTAGAGTTCCTCAGGGCAGTGGAGCTGCTTAAACTCTTTGTGACAACATTTTTATGTAGTGGTTCTGAATAATGCAGCCATACTGATCACTCTCCAATCACAGAAATTTGGTATGGTGTATTCTGAGCTCCAAGAGAGCAAAACATTTCCCTGAAGTGAGTATTATCCAAAAAGTGAGCTACTACCTAACAACAACACAACAACAGCAAGAACAACAAAACCCTCAGAAGCACAGAGGTCAGAGAAAGATTTGATGAAGGGGTCAGAGCAGGAAAGGTTAATCCACGGTGTAATATGGCAATTGACTCAGAATTTAGAAAGAGAACAGTAATAGAAATACCAATAGGTAAGTTTCCTCACCTCCCTAGTCTTTAGTTTCCAAACTGTAAAAAGAATGTTATTATAAGTAAATAAGCCCTAAAATCTTATCTAGCTCTAATCTCTGGCTTTCAAATTCTTTGTATGATTCTATACCAATGTATTTGTCATAAGTTTTCTGAAGTCGACTTTTTCTTGCACTGCATTTCCTCTGCTTGCATTTTGGTGGTTAACTTCTTGTGAAATAAGATATCAATAGAGGCTTGTATCAATATATAATATATAGGTTACATCCCTACAGGAAATAGAAGTATTTATCTATGCAATTATGGCAGCTCCTCCACAGCTCACTGGTTTTACTTGATAGCTGAGAAAAAGCCAAAACATTATGTGATAGAAGAAAAAAAGAGAAGAGAGAAGGGGATAGACTTAAACATCCAAGTTTTCCCTAGAGAAGTAGTCATTTTCACCCTCCTTGGCTAAGTTTCCATGTCCCCAAAGTGGGAAGAATTGGAGCCCAAAAATTGTGCAAAAATTAGCCAACACAGAATTCGGGGATTTTCTTCAATGAAGCCTGAGATAAAAATATGAAGATTAAATAGCTGACTAGTTTCAATCTAATACTGCATAGAATAAACTATTACATAAACATAAATATAGAGTGGTAACAGGAGATTGATCAACTTTGGTAGAGAATTTCAGCTTTGATGCCAGAAATTCAAAATTATCCTGGCAGAGGAGAAGGATATGCTTAATGTTTTCTGGAAGAAACATGCAAATTACCTCAGTCTTAAACATTCCCTAGAGGCTATTATTATTATTTTTATTCCATTCCCAAGTATTACTCACAAAGTGGAAAGGGATGACCAATTCCTTAAAATGCTCTTGACACTCTTTGGTGTTTATAATGTATATTGTAGCCTTAAGTAAAGGCCAGGTACATTTACACCAATCTATTTATACTTCCCTAGCCTTGCCCATTCTTTTTTTAAAAACATGATTATTATTTTGATTCAATTTTTAAACCAGCTATAACAGTTTTTAAAAACCAATAGAATTCTAATTCTTGGACCACTTATGAGTCATTTCTCTTATGTCCATCATCTTTGTGCTGGCTGTCTCCCTGGCAGCCTGCCGGGAAGCTGTTTCTGTTTGCTCAGCTCCAGCTTTGCTGCAGTAGGACTTATTTCAGGAGAATCAGCATCTTGGCTTCTTGGAAGTCAAGAGATGGCTCTAAGCCTGCTCTGCAAGGACTGGGACCCTGGGAAATTAGAACTCTGTGCCTCTGTTTCCACATCAGCAAAACCATGGAGATGTGGGTATAAGAAGGTAGGAGCAGGGAGCCTAAACATGCTCTACTGTCTTCCCCTCCTATGGTTCAGGACTTCTCCTTACTGAATATTTTTCTGCTGATGACTGAATCTATCTGCTCTATCCACCTTAAAACACTTTAAAACCAACATCCAACATCTCCCTGAGGAAAATGTGTCACCTCTTGGACTAGTTCCATCTTTTGCCAACTTGAAATAGGTGCTATTGGATCTGCTTATTTTTATTTTATATTCCCTCACTCAAAGTCATGGCCTTCATACCATTCAAACCCTTGAAAATGACTGTTAGAAATAATCGATCAAAGAGTAAAACCATGTCTTGGTGCTGGAACGTGTATGCCACAGAATTATTTTTATTTCAGAATGACTTATATATAACCTTGAATTTTAAGTTCAGTAGAGCAGGCAATGTATTTGTTTAGAGGGAAGGGCCATTAAAGTCGACTGTTTTTTTTCTTGTTTGAATTGGAAAAAATTGTAATATATCCCTTACGTCACAGTAGCACCCTAGTGGTTATCATATTGCATTAGTTACATGAGTTTTTGGGGAACATTATACAGTATATACTGCCTCCAGTAAATACACCAGTCATGCATATGGTTACATAGTCAGCGCCAGGAAATTTAGGATGACATTCCCTGCAGGTTAGTAATTCTACCCATTATTTATATTGGTTTGATTTGAAACTAGATGAAGCTAAGTATTTTTGAAGACTTTCCTGACAGAATTCTAGAAAAAACAGAGAATGAATATTTAAAATAGGTTAAATATCTTTGGGGTTGTTTTTTTTTTTTTTTGAGATCACCTAAATTTTGTTGTAATGTCAAATCATTGAGGAAGTTCAGAGAAGACTTAATCTAAACATAAGGTATAGATACGGTTTCATCTATAAATCAAAACCACTCATACATAAAAATCTATCTTGGGTGTACCTTAATAAAATGGTCTCAATTCTTCAAAAAATGAGTAAAATGTTAGTAATAGGCTGTGACAGAGTTGCTGAGGCAGATGTGGAAATTGTGGAACATCATCTTGGCAGTTGAAGTGGCCTCAGCAGCTGGATGTCTTCAGAAAGTGGGAATTTATTATGTTTAAGCCACAATACAGAAATCAGTAGTACGTGAAGATGGTTGTCATAACAGTGCAAGATTTTGATGCAAACAGTTGATGATTGTAAGGAACTTGACCAGTGAATTCTGTCCTGTCATAATGAATTAAGACCAGATTAATTTGAACTTCCCAAATAGCATCTTACTTCTAAGGACATCAAAGTATTTCATGCCTTCTGACTTATTTACTTGGGAGGAAAGAGAAATATAAAGAGGCTGATCACTGAGACTACCCCCGAGTACCCCCTTTTTGTTTTGTTCAATAACCTACACTTACCTATGTTTCCAACTATGGGAGGGTCCCTGTACCTAGTGTCTATGAAAGGCAATACAAGGACAGAGAAAAAATGAAGTCTTAAAGTTTTTTGTTTTGGTTTTTAATCAGTTTAGGAATGGCATACTACTAGAAAAGATTACACAGGCTTTTAATGTTAAAAGGTATAGTACTCAGTTTATATGACTACTGTATTATTAAATGTGGTACTGTGCTGGTTCTGTGTTATGGACAGTTAAGGGGGGAACTTTTCTCTCCCCCGCTTAAGCAGTGTGCTTCTCTGTCAATTACAAAAGTCACTGCAAGCAATGCTAAGAGAGAGTAGCTGTGTGGGAAAGTTATCTAAACCTAAAGGAATTAGATTATTAGGGATGTCAAATAAGTTTCAATGCTCGTGTATCCTTTCCTTTGGTAGATTTCTGATCCTTCAGAATATTTTATAAGCTGTAGCCTGGCTTCGTGGTCTGCTAGCAGCAATGCAAGCCATGTATTATGAGGAGAGAAGAATACTTATGGGTCCTGTTTGTCTAGCTACTGCTAGACCAGATGACCACTTCTAGATTTATCATTTTTCCCTTCTGTTTGTACCATTGCTTAGTTCTTCTCTCTCCATTTCCAAATGTTTTCACTGCCTTAAAACATTCTAAATTTTTGTAAGATTTTTTCCCCTCATTTTCTTATCATAATTGATAGAAATCTCTCTCCCTTTTTCATACTTTTATCAATGGTTATCTGAAATTAACAGCATCACATTTGTCAAGAATAAAACTTGTTGAAAACAATGTCAATTATTTAACATGAATGCTCAGGAAATTATCATTTAATGTGCTTTCCTATTATAAGAAAGATAAAATTCAGAAAAATATGTTTTTACTACACAGAAAATGGGGTGGTAATGTAGTGAAATCCCTAGAGTGTAAGCTTCAAGATGGTGAGAACTACTGTCACAGAGCGCCTGTAACAAAGAAGGTGCTAACTAGCATTTGTTGAATGAATTAATTAGAGTCTACTGAATTAGGTAGGAGATATTCTTGGAATATCTCTTGGCTTGAGAATCTTAGAGAGTGGGGCTAAAGCAAAAGCTAAAAGTCAGTTCATGGGTTTAGGGACCAAATCCATTGATATACACTCATGGGATTGCATTCATGAAAGGTATTGGGGATGCGCTAGATTGATTCCCTCCACCATAGATCTCAAGTTTTATTTTGCTTCCCAACAACATCTTCTGGTTGATTACAGATGTTAACTTCAATATTTCCACCTCCCTCCCACCCCAAAACAATAACTTAAATGCTATGACAGAGTTACACCGCAATAGCCATGGGAATTCAAAAGAGAGAATTTCAACTGATTAAAAAAATGGCATCACATGATCATTATGAGGAATAACTAATACAAGTGGTTTTGACAAGAAATTCTTAAATATTTTATAGGAATTAGTGTCATTCTTTGGATCATAATGATATGATTCATCATTTATGCCACTGGATTCAATTCAATTTAATCCAATAAGAATGAAATGAGCACCTACCTCAGCCTAGCTGGGTTAAATGTAGTTGGGGTACAAAGAAATATAAAATATGATTAGTCTAGATAATTTGATAACTCATTTGTTAGGATTCTTTTTCTAAATGTGTTTATGTTGACTTTATATGTTGGAATTAAATGGTATGAAGTCATAAAAATTATCATTGTTTTTCTTTTTTTCTGGGATAAAAGTGTTCTGTGAATACAGAAGTTTAGAAAATCATATGAAGTATATATTGATGTACTCATAAGCAATAAAATTTTCTGAATGAATGTATAACACATAATACATGCCCTCCTTCCGTGCAACTATGTCCTGGCAAATTACTACATTTTCTATCGGTGTATGTTCCAAACAATTTTTAGAAAAAAGAGTCTAATAGCTCAAGAAAAAAAGTTAACAGCAGTTGCTTGTTTTACAAATGGACTTGCTTCAAATTCCTCTTTTTACATACTAAAGCAATGTTTCTTGCTCCTGTTGTTGGTCAGTGTTAGCAAAGTTCATTATATTAGATTTAAATTATATTAGTCACTGTCTGGGAGCAGGCAGATTCAGAAAGTCACTTTTTAAAAAAAAATTGTGGGCACCTTGATGATGTTGCAATTTCCAACCAAATTCAATCCTTTTGCTGTTGAATTAACATATTGTGTTCATATTCACATGTATTTATATTTGGCAGAATTCAACTTCCTGTTTTGAGGGGGGGAAAAAAGCTAAGAACCTCTAGTAAAAAAAAAAAGAGTTAAAAACCTCGAGTTTTAAAAAAGACTCACAAGGCTTTTGAATGTCAAATGGCTCTTACAGAAAAGTATTTGATGAGTTAAGTATAAAAGAATAAGAAACATATGGGTTAAATTTTACTGAAAATGCACATGGGCTTAAAAATTAAGGGAGAAAGTACTTGGCAAAATGTGGTTTTGGTTTTGCCAAATCCAAAGTTTGAGAATAGATTAAGACGTTGAACAAACCCAAACCATACCTAGTTTTAGCCATCTGCTAGCCTGCTGTCTGCAATAACCTTTTGATGAGGCCTTGCCTTTCGAAAACTATTGATGACACTTGAATTTGCAGTGTGGCGTCCTCTAGTGCCTCTGTAGGCCAGCTAGCTTGACTGCATAAACTTATTCTAAATGAATACCTTTAAATGAAAATTGTTTTACAAAATATTTCAATAGGTAGTCTTTAAAAATGAACTATTATATCATCTTGTCCAGAGCTATCTTTCCTGAATTTCTCGTATGTTTATAATAGTATATTTTACATTTGATTTGGTTAAAACTACCTCCCATTCACTTCTGATCAAAAACAATTTACATAAATTTCCAACATCACAACCTTAATACAATAATGTGTCTAATAACCATACAACAGGTAATATACACAGTTTGGATTGTTTTTTTTCCTTCTATTTCTTCAAAAAGAATGCAGCAGTTCAGTTCATATTCTGAGCAATTATTACAGAACTGCCCTTACACACCCCCACAGCCGACAAGGCTTTTAATAAATGAGCACCACTTCACTTTGCAAGCAGTAATATGATGTGCCTACATTTTAATTATACACATATTCAAAAGTTCCAAGTTTCTCTGTAGTGCTGTCCACATTTCATGCTGGAGACACTTGGCCAAGACTCGATTCATATGTCCTACAGCGTTACATATGATGTGGCTCCTCTCCCACTGGGTTACACAGGATATGAGCTGGGTCCTGGCGGCTTCTGAAACAAGAATGAGAGAAGCTCTTGTGGAGTGAATTTAAAGAGAGAGAAAAAAACCTCTCTCTGGCATGGAAGTCATTGGAAGTTTGGCATGTCTAACTGGGAGTAGACCTTGGCTCACAGAACTGAGAGATAGCTAAACAAAGATTTGTTCAATTTGATAAACTCCCTGGCTAAGACCGCCTTGCCAACTTTCTTTCTAAAGCAACTTTTCACAGCTGAATTATAAAACCTTGAAAATCAAGGGTTTGTAATGGAAATGCTGACAGATCCAACTAATGCAAAGTTGTACCAACCAAGCATTGCTATCATATTTTATAACTGTTTGAGAAGTTTATAGAAAGGAATGGTACATTTGCTTCATGGGATCCATTTCCTTTGCTAAAAACTACCAAATGTCCTCATAGTTGACTCCTTCACACTTACAATTGTCTTGATATTCTTTTTTAATGAATAAAAATGTTAAATCTATGAACCTCCATTGAGGCTTGAAAGCTACTGTTGCTTCATCCTCTATTCTGGTTTCATATTTGATAAAAAAAAAATTTGGACCCTGGCATTGGTACCTCACTATTCATTAGTTATGTATTCTTGGAAAACTATTCAACTTTTTAGCAAATTTGTTAAAATTATTATAGAAATGAATCTTCTTTGTGGCTTTTGAGCAGATGGAAAAATTTGTTCTATTGTCAAAGTGTCCGTTTTGGGCTAGCTGAAAGAAAGAAAATTTCAATGCAAAATGTTACTGTCATCTTAAGGGTGGTATAATCTTTGGATGGATATGTTAAGTACAAATTTCCATTTCAACCTGTTTTTGTATTAGTATTACATTTTGTTAATACTTAAATTTTATTTAGTTGGCCAAATTTCATGCATACTCAAATTGAACTTCATCAAAAATCATGGTTAAAGACCATACGAATAATTAGGAAACAATTACTCACAGGAATAATAAACTACACTGTCACTTATCCCTCGATGATAGTTGAGAGTTGACACTTGGGTTTCTGAGAAAATCAAGAAGGTTTAAATATATTTTAAATATTAGAAAAATCTGGTGGGTATAATTTACTCTAATATTCATGAATGAGAAATTACTTGAGAGGCAAAAGAAAGGCTGGTTGGTCAAACACATGCCTTTTGTTTTTTCATTTGGCATAAAGGTCTTCACTTGGTAGGCAGTTTCCTTAGCAGAAAAGAGAAGTTACAGTTAACAAATTAATGAAAACCAAGTGATGCCTTTGAAGAATTCTTAAGTGAACCTTAACCAATGCCTTGGGCTACATGTTCAATGTGAACAAAAAAATTAAGGTGAACTGGCCACTGCTACTAAGAGTCAATTGACAGAATGCATGGGTCATTAATTTTGTGTCCTTTGTTTTGTCAGTGTGTTTTCGTGAGGCCTGGTAAAGAAAGTAAAACCACTGATGCTGAAAATTGTCTGCTCTGTAGCTCATTTTCTCTCCCAGCATGCACTGACCCAAGGGAGTGGGCTTCAGGTCGCCGGCCCCCGTTTCCCTTCCAAACACTCCCGGCTCCTTGCAAGTTTGAGAACAGATCCATTGGGTTAGTAGAGTGGTTAATTCTTTGCAAGTTTGTGCTTAATCATATGCAGAACATAAGTACCAATAAAAATGAGATGTCTGCTCACAATGTTTTCTTGTATTTTAAAAATAAATTCTGAAACAGAGTCTGCAACCTCAGCTCCTTTCAACTATAGGAGGGGAGAATATCAAATTTAAATTGGTTGGTTCACCTTAATTCTCTGTTTCATTACCAGTAACCCCTGAGGACCACTTTCTGGATTTTTGTGCCATGAATGAGTGATATAACTATAAAATACCCATAAGATTGGAGTGGCATGCTAGGGCTCTATTTAGCATTAAACTATATTCTAAGCCATTGTGCCCAAAATGTTATTTCTTATCAACAATTCCATAATTCCGTATCAATGCAATCCAGACTCTATCACATTTTATTATCACAAACTTTTATTTAAAAACAGATTTTTGAGGATCAAAGTTTTAAAAAGCTGGATGCCATATCAGGCTCTATTTTTAAATCTCAGCAACACTTTTACAGTCCTCAAAGTAGAAAGGATCTGGATTGGCTTGACTTAGAGTAACCATACCTCTGCCTTGGGCAGGGAGCCAAGGAAGATTTGCAGATCTTGGGCAAACAATATTTATAGGTTTTGTTGGTTGAATTGTTCATAATACTCCAGAAATCACAGAATTGTGTGTTATTCTGTCCTTTTCTTTGGCTATTTATGTCTTTGTGCTTTGCTTTTCAGTAGCACTAGTTGGTGGCACTAGATATTGAGTCTAGGGATGATTTGGATGCAGCCAGAAATGGTTCTGTGTTACGGTAGTCTCGCTTTCATTTTTTTATAAGTAGTTATTCATTCCTTTGATTTGGTAGCTATTTAGGTACTTGTTTATTTGCTAATTTGCTATTAGGTACTTATTTATTTGTTCACTCCCTCATTCAGCAATTATACCAAGTACATGGTAGGTGCTAGGTAGAGAAAAGCAAATTTGATAATCCTTAGCCTAAGAAATCTCAGTTTTATGGGCTATCAGTCATATAAATAAATATGATGCGTTGTATTAATAGAATATGCTAGAAGGGAGAGCTTGGGAGAGAGGGGGAGCCTGATCCTGACTATAGATGGGTTAATAAATGGAGAGATGAATGTATTTGTATTATTTGCTAGGGCTGCCATAGCAAAGTACCACAGACTGGGTGGCTTAAAGAACAGGAATTTATTTGCTTGTAGTTCTGGAGCCTAGAAGTCCAAGATCAAAGTGTTGGCAGGCTCTGTTTCTTCTGAAGCCTGTCCCCTTGGCTTGCAGATCATCACCTTCTTACTGTGTGCCTCTTACATGGTTTTTCCTCTGATCATGCATGTCCCTCATGTCTCTTTGTGTCTCCAAAATTTCTCTTCTAAATACACTAGTCAGATTGGACTATGGCCCACCTTAATGCCTCATTTTAACTAATCACTTCTTAAAGATCCTATCTCCAAAAGCAGTCATATTTTGAGGTGTTGGGTATTAGGGTTTTGTTATGTAAATCTTGGGAAGACATAGGTTAGCCCATAACAGTGCTCGAAGAAGAGATGAATGGAGAGACGGGTGGAGAGATGTCAAATGGACAGGAAGCAAACGGTATTCCCAGAACAATGGCTAGAAATCCGTCCTTGCACATGTTATACCAAGTGTAGAAACTAAGAATGTACTCAGTATAAACTCATAGGTATTTTAATAGATTTAGCAGTTTCCTATTTTATTTGATAATTGAGCATTTACTACATGCAAATCACTGAGCCAGGCTTTGCTTTGAGACAACACAATGAAGTAGACACAGCAGATATTTAGGGGCCTCCACTCTGATGAATTTCTACATCTTCATCACAGGTTTACCATTCTGGCTACAGATTATAATTATTGCCATTGATTCAATTAATTGGTTTGATGTAATTTTCTCAGATAATTCTAATGCAATTCTAATGGTGTTATATAATATAAAATTTGTTAAAGATTCCAAAAGCATATATAATTAAAAATAATAATAGCTAATATATTGCTTTTGCCCTGTGCTAGGTATAATCCTAAACTCTTAAACATATTACTTGATTTAATCTTTGCTGTGATTCTATGACACAGATATTATTATGCTAATTCTCATTTTAGAGATGAGAAAATTGAACGACCAGGTAGTACAACTGGGCAAAAGTCACCTAGCTGGTATCATATTGACCCCAGTTCCAGTTTAACTGAGTTCTACCACCTTTTTAACAAAGCAATTTAGAGAAAAGTATTTCTGTGTAGACACAGTCTTAGTGCCCAAAGATTCAGTTTAAATATGTCATAAAGTTTTATTAATATTTTTTTAATTTCTCATGACAAAAGTACTGTAGAATATCCATCACATTTTAGGGATTGTGGGATCAGCATGTGGTGAGTATTTAATAAATGTTTATTGCCTAAATTGCTATAATTTTTGGAGATTTTTTTTAGAAGAATCATCTTAAAATGTGTTACATCATTGCATTAAAGTACCTTAATAAAATAATCCCTGAATAAAAGAATTAGGCAGATGGTTAGCTATTTTTCTTCTACTTTTTTTTTTTGGAGACAGAATCTCCCTCTGTCACTCTGGCTAGAGTGCAGTAGCATCATCATAGCTCATGACAATCCTCAAACTCCTGGGTTCAAGTGATCCTCCTGCCTCAGCCTCCTGAGTAGCTGGGACTACAGGCACATGCCACCACGCCCAGCTAATTTTTTTTATTTTTAGTAGAGACGGGGTCTCCCTTTTGCTCAGGTTGATTTCAAATTCCTGACTTTAAGCAATCCTCCTGCCTCAGCATCCCAGAGTGCTAGTATTACAGGCGTGAGTCACTGCACCCGGCCAGGATCTCTTTTCTTTAATAGTGTGTTTTTCATAAGTTTATGTATGTGTTTTTAAATAATGAGTTATCGTAATTATTATATACAGTGAATAATTTTTCTAGGATATAGTTATAGAAGTTTCAGAGGTTTTGTTGTAACACAAAAGATTTAATAATAAGAATATTGTTATTATTAAATAATATATTGTGATATGATAAGATTATATATTTTAATAACATGTAAAAATGGTTATACCTTCAAAGATCTCTCTAAATGGTAGGCTATTGCCAGAGAATTGGGTGTGTGTTCTCAATACTGTTTGTAGGGCCTGAGCTAGACAAAGAATTGACCCTTTGTCTTTCATATAATGGGATAAGTTAATGCTAAGAACAATGAAATAAGGAACAAACATGTGCAGAGAGCTAAAATACATGTTCTCTAAAGTACAGTATAGGCACTGTTGCAGTTAGTAGATGAGATGATCTAATTAACTTTTACAGGGATCTGATAGGATTTAACTTATTTCAAAGAATGTTAGTCTTGTGTGCTGCATCTCAGCAAAGTGATCTTGTGACAGCTACGGTTTGGGGTGTACCTGTCAATCAAGCCTCTTCCCTTAGACATCAGGCATCATCTGCAAGATAAAGGGCTTGGGAAGGATGTGCAAATATAGTTTTCTCGCCAGAGACTGCCAGACTGCCAAATTACTAGCCCAATTTTGTATTAATATTTATGTAGCTTACAATGTGTTTTTTAAGAGGATAAAATAACTCATTCAATTGCCTTCCTGATCTATCAAAACAAAAACTGTATTGTTTATCTGATAATGCTTTTAGATAAATAGTAGCTCTAATTGTTTTTTTCCAGTTAGGCTCAAAATCTTCCCCTGTGATATGGATTACCTTTGGATAATATTATATTTCAGTTGCATAGTTGCTTATTATCTATACAGCAGAATCAGGGTCAATATCTAAGAATGTTCCATTAACTCTAAAGAGAAATGTTCACTTTTATTTGGAAAAAAAGGTCTTGGCAGACAAGCTGGGAACTACCAGATGGAGGAGGCTGTGCCACATGGATTATATGTTTTTCCCTCTTTTCTTATTGATGTCTTAAGTTGAACATGTTCCATCTGTCCACTCTCAATAATGAATAGCGACTTTTTTATGGTAAAGGTAACAAATTCCATATAGGGTAAATTAATTCAAGCATATAATGAAATGTGCAAGACTCAATGCTCTGTACTGTGTAGATTTGGGGGATTATGTGGGGAAGTGTGGAAATCCAATACAATTTCTACAGCAGAGCATATTTTTAGTTGAGGAGGCATTAGAAAAATTCTCTCCCAAGACTTCAATTTTGTTCTCCTCTAGGGCTTAAAAATCTGAGTGATGGGTTGCAGGAATTGTTAGAATCTGATTAATTTTTTAAAAATTATTAGTTTTATGAAAATGATCATTTAAAACTGATTGATTTTTCTATCACTCACAGTAAGATGTTTTGCTATCACCCTAGTAAATAACTGAAAAGCACTAAGCCACCTTTTTTGTGTGTTGACTACTGTCTAAATCCAGCTTGTCAAATACAATGTGTAGATAATGTATAAAATTTCTTTATTCATAGCTCTGGCCTTTTTGAGGCTAAGTTCTCCGGTTTGAATTTTTCCTCCATCTTGTGGCAAGCATGGTGGCTTTTGTACCTTTAATCCTAGTGTGGGTATTCTGTTGCTTTTTACATATTTTGTTATTGATACCATTATTATGAATAATACCTACACCTTATAATAATAACAAACATTATTTATGTTTTGCATATTTTAAATTATTTTGGCTAGACTAAATTTTTATTCTGTCTCTTTTTAAATGGGTACCCAAAACACTTCCAAGGGAAAACCAATAAAGGAGTCATACGATTCTTTTATTGTTTAAGCAGGATTAAAATTCAAGCAGCTGTTTGGCTTGGTTACTACATACATTTTTAAAGCCTTGGGGTTTTTTTTAGTTTGTTTGTTTGTTTTTGGTTTTTCCATAAGGAGATGAGGTTATTGCATATAGCAACTCTTTGTGGCAATAAGCTTTGAAATGCTAACTCCCTACTAACTCCTTAAATAGTTTAAGTCACTTGGTTTTAATTTTTGATGTGACAATCTTTTCTTTCTGTGACTAGATTTTATTTGTTGGTCTCTCTTAAATCTGGAGTTAGAAATTACTCTTTCTTTGCTTATAGATAATTGAAGCCGACCAAACTCATTAAAGTCAAAACCAACAACGCCATGCTTTATTACACGCCTCTGAGTTTAGTCCCAGACTCTAGTAGGTTCTGCAAATGGCACAATTTATGCAGTGGCATGTCAGAAACTTAATGCTGTAATTTTCCTCTTCCTAATGGAGAATTAAGAATCTAAAGAGCTTGGGCTGTTCACATGGACCGAATCCCCATGGCTTGGGTGCAGAGGTCTCTCAAAAATTTAGTAAGTGAGAAGGAGAACAAAGATTCTTAGTTGGAGGGGAAAAAAATGAGATCGCCTGTGGCTGAGAAGCTGAGGGGGACAGGTAGGCACAGTGGGGTGCAGGATAATGAGGCACATGGCAAATGTGATGCACAGATGTTAAGCCAACTGTAGCTCCGGCTCCCAAAGTTGTGCATGCCACAGCACCATGCCTCGGGCTATGTCTACACTAGAACATTTGGAGCAGTAAACGACGACGGCAACATTAGGTTCAAATTAATCTATTACTCCAGAGCTGTGAAATGTTGGTTGCTTGTTTCAGAATTACATTGCCTGTGGGTGAAATGTTTTAGGTAGATTTTAATGCAAGCTCATGGCTTTCTGAGGAGATTAAGAGGAGAAAGGGAAATTAGAACAGTTAGGAGAGTTGTGGAGGGGCACATTTCTGGTTAAAGTATATGAAAAAGTATTACATATTTCACGGGCAGGTCTGGTCTCCTGTTGGCCACCTGCTGGGACTGAAATATCCCACATCATAATGAAGGCAGGTTTGCAGAAGCCTTGTAAATACTTGAGCCCTGCAATTGAAGAAGGCAGACAAAGAGGGCTTTGGGGTCTCCTGGAGACTTTTGAGGGTTAGCCCTGTCAGGCGGGTGCTCCAAATGAATTTGGTAATTTATTATCCTGCACTTGTTAAGTGGAACATGTAAAATTTTGCATTTAGGTTTTTACCCTCATGAGTTTAAGTAAACTCCTGAGTAACAGGTAGCTGTGTGACGTTGCAGAGTATGTTTCAAAGTAATCTGGTTCTCTTCCCCGTGCCCATTCCTTCACTGATACTGGCAGGTCCGTTTTCACAAATGTGCGTGGGACTCACACTCTCTCCTTTTCCAACGTGGAAAACTAAACCTTGAATTAACCTGGATTTTTTCTGTCAATTAAATAGAGTTGATTCAATCATATGGGGGAAAAAACCTGTTTGGAAGTATCCATAAAGAATTTTTTTTTTTACAATATTGTAGTTTTTCTTATAAAAACACTTAATTGAAATGCCTAAGAGCTGCCCAGCACAAAAGTCAATAAAAACCCTAGAATAGAGTTTATAGGGGTTGTCTATGTACATAATTAAATCCTTCAGGCACTTTAAAACTCTGCAAAATAAATGGTTATGCAAGAATAGCCTGCTGAGAGAAGAAATGCTTGTATCAGCTTTAAGCAGCTGCCCTGTGTTCCATGTTTCTGGGTTGGAATGAGAAAGCTATTAGAACACTGGAAGACTGCAAGCCACATACAAATCATCTTTGTTACTGACACTTGGGGGAGTACTTTATAGTGGCTGTCAAGACCAATACAAAACATGGTTTGTGCCTGAAAAAGTCAAGTGCCATTATTTAAAAAGAAGATGTTAGTAATCCAAATAACTGAACAACATCCAGGATCTTCACTTAGTTTAGCTGCTATGGAAGCCGATTTATTATTGAGTCTGACTTTAGTAAATTAACATGTAGGCTTGCATTCTAGGTTTGATGGAATAACAAAGGTTAATTACTTGCAATGATCTATGCTGGAATAGGAGTAAAAGGGGAGAGCTGTATTTAGATTTAATTTCATCATTCTTTAGGGAATACTGTTTGAGGGGATGGGATTATTATGGGGGCAAAGGAAGGAGTGAGAAGAAAAAAAAAAAAGAAAGAAAGCAGCCTAATGAATGTAACCAATAGAAAAATTGTAGGTTTGTTTCTCTCCCTGGCCCTCAAAGTTATGATAAATGATAGCACAAGGAAAAGATAACCTACCATGAGAGTAGGATCACCAAGGCCAAATACTAAAACTCCCAGCTGACTGGCCCATACACTGCAGCCTCTGTTCGTGTTTATTTTTTCTGCTCACTCTTGGTTTCGTCAATCAGTATGATAGACGATAAGTCCTGACTAGAGCAGCCCGCGTCCTGCTCTCTCACGGTGGGTAGCATGTTGTGGTTGGCGCCGAGCAGTCGGAGGATCGCCCGCATCAGGAGCACCAAGGGGATGAGGTTCGGAGCAGTCTTCCAGCAGCCGGCTCCTTGGAGAATAGCAGGCAGGAGCGTTATCAGCCGAGAGTGGAGTTGCCAAGAAACTGACCACACATTAGTAGCTTTGTTTGGGTAGAGTCTAAGGGGGCTGTAGCTCACAGACTTGAGACACTTTCTGTTAAATCATCCCTGGTTTTAAGTGTTAAAAGAAAGCTTGTTCAAAAAGAAACCGTGGCTGATTGCCTCAGGCAGTCCTGTGACAGGAATCCTCAGAGTCTGGAATTTGTGGGGTGACTGTGCTGAGGCGCAAATGGACATCAATTAAAAAAAGAAGAAGAAGAAGAGGACTCCTCTCTTTGCCCAACCATTTCCTTCTAAATTAACTATCTCCTAATGTGCAAACCAGCATTAAGAATGCCTTTAAAAGAAATCTGTGAACACAATGGGGAGCTTTAGTTAGCTGGTGACATATGAAACACTGCTCAGTTAGCCAACAGCTCATCAGATAAATGGAATTTCCTGAATGCTAGTCACAGATCACTAATGTTGTTTATCTACTCTCTCAGCACTAATACTTTCTACATTTCATTCGAGGAGATTTTTTTACTTTATTTCATGCATCGGAAACTTTTAGAAAAATTTTAATATCACTAATTTTTTTGAAACTCATTTTGTAGCAGCTTAGAGACCATAAAAAATCAAGAATATTCTGACTTGACTCACTGAAGTAGCCAAAAGTGAAATTCTTTTGATATCTTGTGATGCAACATTGGTCAAACATTTCCTGTTCAACATTTTTTTTTGTTCTGGATATTACTGGTTCGTTTCTCAAGAACAAATGCTTCAGAAATCTGGTGCTCTCTATTTGTGTAAGGAATTTCAAATAAGTGATCAGCACACCTTCCCCCAAAGGAGTGCTTCTTGATAGAGTAAGATAAACTTGGCATTTCTCTTTGTGTGGATAATTTTCTCCGTTTTAGAAATTACACTAAGGTGTTAATGAATGTTCCCCCCTACCTAAGGTATATTCCATACACAAAATCAATACTTTCTGATTCTAACTCTTTATCCCTGGTGTTATTGTAACTGCTGATGTATGTTAAGGTGAAATTTAACACTGGAATATTAGTTTTATTTCAGTTAATTATGTTTCTAAGAGCTCATGAACCCTAAGATTTAGGGTTGGTCTGTTTCTAGTTATCCTGCCAAGTTTTTTACTTGATGGAGGGGGTCTGTTTCATTCTACTTGGCCTCTCCACCTTTGTAACCCCTGGTTTCCTCTTTTCCTGAATCACAAATTTACGTTCTCCCCTTCTGTGAGAAGATTGAACGCTTATTCAACTCCAAAATGACTATGGTCACAAAATATCAACAGTGATTTTTAATAGATCTTTGCCTATCAAAATATTGTTGCTGAATAATAGGGTAAAGGTAGTTGTGGTTGCTGATAGGAAGGAATCTGACTATTAATAAAAAGCAGACAAGAGTCTTGAAACAGTACTTCCACTGTTGCAATTTAGACACTTTATATTACTTTATTTAGTGCAACACCTGCAGCTACTCACATTGCTGGTGGCTGAAATAATCCAGGTCCACACAGGGAGAGCATTACAATTTCATTGTGCTATTTGTGCTTACTGTTTAAGCCTTTCTCACAGGAGAAAGCATTACCTAAGTGTACAGTAGACAATAAAAAGGGGTATTGGGTCTCATCTGTCCTCCTTAAATCTGTCTAATAAAATCTCCCTTTGTAATTAGTGTTTGACTCCTTTCTTTTCTACCACTTGCTGGCATCTGGAGACGCATGGTGGCACAAACTGGCATTTGTTGAAGTTTTCTCAATTGTCCCCAAATATCTTAGTTTATGGATTGTGCCTTCTTCTGAGCCTTGAAAACAGTATACACTTTTCCTAAGCTCCACTTCTGCTGATGCTATAATAGATTTCGGATGGAAGATGTTTGGGATCTCAAGAGGAGAAAGAGGGTGCTTCATTTTAAGGCAATAATAACAAGCCATTCTTCATCTTTAATTGACAACTTAATTTAGATTTCAGATGGGTCCCTTTTAGTGATGGTCTATTTTACTTTCAATTCCAAATGCTGATAATCATGAATCCAAAAACACAGCCTATATAAAGTTCAAGTTAAGCAAATCTCTCATTTAGGCATAAAGATGTAGAGTGGGGGTGGGGTGTAGGCTGGAACCAAGCTGGAGATCATTTCTTCCTCATCTCTGTTAGAACAGCTCACAGTTCAGGGGATTCATACCCTTTTGACTTTAATTGCTCTGGGCCCACTGAGGCAAAGCAATGGTGCTCTATTTGTTTGGGGGTCAAAGAAACAATCACAAAGGCCTTCAGAATATTTTCAAACATTTGGGAGAGATAAACGGTATTCAGACATTTTATAATCATAAAGCTAGTTTCTAGATAGTTGTCTAATTTCCTAAACTTTGCTTGCTGAAGTTTATTTGGTTATTGAAACATTAAGCTTAACCAGTCATGTTCTTTCTACTTTATGAAAATGTAGACAGGAAATTATCAGCAAATTGCTCGTTTAGAATTAAAGACAGGAAATGAACTTCAGCAGTTGAATTCTTGTAGTAAAAAGCTTCTACCTAAAGCATAACTAAAGCCAGCAAACCTTGCTTTTATTTTTAAGTCTGGGCTTTGTTATATCAACACAATAGAATTAGATACTCTGTCCTATTTCTCCTCAAAATTTCCATATTGCTTTTTACAGTATCCACAACTGTTTCTGTTACTAATTTCCTTGTAGTTTTTAAAAGGTAACTGGTGTTTCTAGCCTTAACTTATTTGGAAAAAATACCAATTGGACTACATTTACAGATTAATGTAAGATATGACTCAGAAATAAAGTTTGCTAATTTATTTATTAGGACATCTAAAAAAATTGAACATCTCTTTAAGTTCCCATATGATTTTTATCTAAAATTCTAGAACTTCTTATTAAAATCTCAATTATAATATATTTTAACCTATATTTCTAAATGGTTAATAGGTTTCCCTCAATGTGAACTTTTCAAGCTATTTCTTTTTGATAGTTATTACTTTGATTTTATTCATTATATATTATATTGTTAGTATGCCCAATATATCAGTGGTATCTACAAAATAATTCCTATACTTAATTTTCTTTTATATTTTTGTTGCCATTTTTATTTCTCTATATATTTCAAATACTCTAATATTCTTTAAAGTTCTCCTTATTGGTATTACATTATTTAAATAAACCACAGACATAATTCTCCTCCAACAAAATGATTTGTACCATGTCTGACTATTTTGATTACCTTTAAGGAAAAATGAACTGCTTTGGATTAAATAAGAAAAACCTCAAACTTTAGCCAAACTTTGAACCATTTACTCAACTTAGCTTGAGGAAGTTAGAAAATACTGGTTTTGTGATTAGTTTAAATTTCACGTTTATAGCAATTCACATGTAACACTTCTTTGAGTATTTTGGAACCCATAAAAGACAAGAATTACTCCCCTTTCAAAAAATACATAGTATTAATCTATTATTATGGATTCTTTTTACATATCTGTTATGATGAAGATGTAATATATTCTAGTAAGATTTAAATAAGTATAAGACATTCTAGGTATTTATTGGTATTAGAATTTTATAGGATCAATCATAGTAAATTTTAGCATATGTTAGTTTATAATCTTTTGTTAAATAATTAAATAGATGTAAATATTCATAGATGTTTTTCTACTACCATTTTGAAAGTGAAAACTTGTAATTTTTTAATATTCAAACTGAAATTTTCTTAGTTGAATCCTATATATCTTATTCAAGAAAACATTGACTTTCTAATCAGATTTGTTTATCTAGGTCAGCTTTATGTCTTATGCAAACTTTTATAACAGAGTCCGGGGGATATTTTTCTAAACTTTTGGAAGACATTGTGTCCAAATTGTTTTATCTAGTAATAATTTTGTTCATTGGTATGTTTGTGGATTTTTTGTTTGTTTTACTGTTCCTGTTTGGGTTTTCATTACATTAATCTGAAGTACATAGTAAGTTTTAGCTTAGCTATGCCTAAGTATAAAATTGCTGTGGTTATTCACAGGTAGCAAAATATCAAATGTGATGCTGTGTCTTGTTTCAGTAACTCTTTGTGTATTCCCATGAATCTAAACTAGTTTCCTAATATATGAATCCAGACATCTATTGAACGAAACATGGCTATATTCTAATTATCAAGAGAATGACTTAAATCTTAAGTTCATGCTAGAGCTGGCATTTGAGGATAATTACCAACATTTATTAATTTGAGAGATGAGGGAATGTCTTTGTTTTTGTTGAAATAAATATCTTAATGGAAGAGTAAGAAAAATACAGTTAAGTGCCGATATAGAGAACTCCAGGATAAATCATAAAGGGTATGGGAATTTTTAAAAGGATGAGTTACTAATTATAACTTCAAAGTTAGTATGTTTACTGTAGACTTTTGCTCTAGTGTTCAAATATATGCAGTGATGTTTAGGAAGGGCACTTGCATTTATGGTAGACATTCTTTTGTTCAATCAACAAATATAGTCATTTAAGAATCAATAGGGGTCATGTGGATGTTCTTTTTGGTGATGGGGATTGAGCAATTTTCACAGCAGACAAATTTCTTGCCCTCATGAAGCTTACATTCTAGTGGGGAAAGACAGTATATGAATAAAGAAAGATTATTTCATATGGTAACAAGTGCTATAAAGATAATAAAACAATGTTAAAGAGAGTGAGTGATTCAGAGTAATCAGAGAACACTTAAAATGCTCAATTTCATATTGAGTACTATAGTGGATTACACAGTCTTTATCTGGGTAAAATCCTTTGGTACCTTTTTAGGCAATAGTTCTGACTCCCATGCTTGAGTGATAAGATGATAAATTTCAGTATTACTTACATTATAGTCCATTTTTAACTGGACTAACTTAGTATGTGGTTCTTTTTTAATGTGATCAGATCAGAGAAATATTCTCATGGAAGCTAATTCTGAGTCTTATGATAACTTGATGTAGCATAGTCAATTCCAAAAAATTTATTTTCTGTTACTTACATATCATCCTAGTGGATATTACATTACTTACTGAAGTCTTGAAGCATTTGGTTCTATGTTTCGTTTACTCAAACTTAATTCAGAATAAGCTTTATCCAGATGTTTTATTTGTTCCTCAATTACATGTATGAGATTTCAAAATTTATGAGATCACAGGTCAAATGAAAGGTCACAGTGGAGAGGTCAAGTAAGAAGCTAAAATTTGCGAAACCAAAGAAATGACAGGACAGTGCCAAATGAAAGGTCAAAAGTCAAGTGACAGACTCAGTGTAGATGAAAGCAAATGGTGCGTTTGTTGAACGTCTGAGCACACTGAAGTGTCATGCACACAAAGTCAAAGGTTTTTAACCTTGGAATTCGCAATGAATAATAATGTGCTACTTGTTATTATACAAGTAAACATTATTTATTCACAGAGAAAAGCCTCCATTACATAAAAGTCAAAAAGCTTTTTTCATTCATTGATTATCATCAGTCAGGGTTACCCTTTTCCTAGCATGCTTGTTTGAGATATACATAGAACACCCAAATTTGGGAAATTCTGAATAGCCTCTTCTTTCTGTCAGATGTAGGAAATATACACATAGATCAAGTGAGATGTTAAAAAACTTACTGAAAAGAAGCCTGAGAATGGATTTCTTTTCTTATAGACTTAGGATTGATACCTCATGTGGTTTTATAATATTTCTCCACTTATTCATTTATGTCTTCGTTTACTCATTTATTTAACAAATATTAATTGAAAGCCAAGTCATTTTTGGTTACTTCTATTACAGAACTCTGAGACTAAGTTTATGTGTGAGAAGAAGTTTCTTCTTGGATTATCATGGCTGGAGCATCATTTCCAAGTTTTATGTGCTGGCTCAAAATATCTTGATAGTACAGATGCTCCTTGACTTATGATGGAGTTACATCCTGATAAACCCATCGTAAGTTGAAAATATTGTAAATCGAAATGAATTTAATACACCTAACCTACTTAATACCATAGCTTAGCCTCGCCTACCTTAAATATGTTGAGAACACTTACAGTAGCCTACTGTTGGGCAAAACCATCTGGCAGCACAGTCCACTGCACAGTGTACTGCCCAGCATTGTGAGAGAATATGGTGCCACATGTAGATAGCCAGGGAGAAGATCAAAATTCAAAATTTAAAGTTTGGTTTCTGCTGAACACATAGTGTGTTTACATCCTTATAAAGTTGAAAAGTGGCAAGTTGAAACGTTGTAAGTTGGGAACCGACTGTACCTGTTTTTTTTTTTTTTTAAGCGAAATGGCTTGATTCTAGGAAATAGCAAATATTTGACATTTGGGGGAACCAAGAGAATGAAGACATAAGTGATCTCTGTTTTACATGAACATGACATTTTCTAACTATTATATTAATTTATTTGTTCTTTCTGTGATGAAAATTGATTTTTTTCCTCTGTCCTGGTAAAAGAAACAAGGCAGTCTTATTTATGTTGTTATTTATGCATAGAGTCTATCACTTTATTTTTCAGGAATAGTAAATATTATTTTTTGTTTTATTATTTTTCATTCCTCAAAAATTTTATTTATTAATTATTTCTCAATTAAAAATTTTTTTTGAGGAATAGTAAACACTATTAATATACTTAGGAGGTGTGTGTGTATGTGCATGTGCAAATTTGTCATTAGCAATAAATGATTCTTTAGAGCTCAGGGGCATTTTGTCAATGATTTGTTTTATGGGTCATACAAAGTGACCATTCTTCAAAAGCTAGGCATTTAAGGGAAGTCTCTTTCCATATTTGAGAAATAAACAGCAACATTTTATGACAAACTCAAAAAATGAATTGACATATTAGGGATCTCCAGCTCTAAAAGAGAATTCACCAAAAGAGAATTTGCTTCTATGCAGAGCTCTGTGCTTTCTGCTGATAGAGCACATTAGACTGAGTGGCTTATTTACAGGTAAAAATCTCATTGATGATAATAGAAGCAGCAGAAAGTCAGTAAGAGTTTAGTCTCTACCAAACTATAAAATCAGACTTTTAAATCATAGCATAAGTACTATCACTGTCTAAAAGAAGTGTTTATTTTCCTAAGTTTTTCCTTTAATATCAGTCTCATAAATTTTTTTTAATATATACTTTGAAAAGTTAAGGGCAAGCCCTGAAGGGTGAAATATTGCAAACCAATTAAAAACAACTGAAGTGAGATTCTAAAATACAGGAGTTTTCCAACTCATGAACAATATTTAGAGAGCTGGTTAATTTTAATTCCTCTGGGAACCGTAAGTCTGGGCATTAATAAGCTTAGAGTGATAAAAACGGCCATATACTATGCACATATAGATGGTATTGTCAAAAAAGAAGCAATTAGTGACAAAGAAAGCATAAGTATGTACACATATGGTGAGCAGGTTGACATGTAAAATACAGCCAGGAATAGGAGCCAGTGACAAAAGAGAAGTGGAAGTTGGGCTACTGTTTTAACTTACACAATAGCAAGTAAATGATGTGCACACAAACACATCAACCTAATGATCTCAGACAATTAAATGGTTTTTAGTAAGTTTACTGTATTTTTTGAACCAGCTAAAAATCTACAGTACACAGCTTTTTCTTCCCTTTTTCTTTTTTTGTCCTTCTTTCTTTTTCTTTCTTTCCCCTTTTCTTCCTTTTTCCCTTCTAAATTGATTTTATATGTCTACCTTATCTCCAGTCTTCCTTCTTTTTCTTCCCATCATTTTCTTGATTACATAATTGACTAAATGGGTAGTTCAATTCAATTTGCTTAACTTAAAGGTACTGAAGAATCTTGATGAAATCTAAAATGCTGATTTTTCCCGATCAAAGAAAGTAGCAGATTAAAGAGCCAAATGACTCTTGACATCTTTCTCAATGGTCGTCGTTTGGATGGCACAGAATACCTCTTTGAGGGATGGTAAAAACACACCTTCTCAGGCCCCTTTCTATTCTTGCCACGTTACAGCCTGTGCGTCTACCCCAAAAGTCTGCCTCATATTCTTCTTTGAAGAAAATTATACCATAAACACATTTCTATAGGAAGCTGACCTGAAGGGACACATTTACATTTCAGTTTTTAAAAGTTATACAGCTGTCACTATAAAATGTAACAGGCAGGTTGTAACTTTATCTACTATGTTATAGATTTTGTGTCACTTTCAAGTGAAATAAGTGGATGTGAAAAGGAAATTCATTTAAAAATCTGATAACTAGCAACACATATTTTACTCCTCCAAAGTCAGGAAATTGTGGGACATGCCACAGGTTCATTTCCAGCATGAAAATCGTATTACTGTGACTAATGTAGGGGCAGAATGCTCTTGACAATGGAAGGCACTGTAGTATGGAATAAATAGCAATGATTTTTAGTATTATTCTCCATCTTAACCCTGTTTATTTTGGCTATGATTCTTTTTTTGGATGTCATCTTTCCCAAAACCCAATTGCTAAAAGCTGGTTTCACTGGCAGAGAAATAAAAAAGACAGTTGAGTAAGGTTTAGAAAGTACTGCAATTAGTTGTGTGTGCATGGAACTGCTTATCTGCCCACAACTGGGTCTGAGTAAACTCTGCTTAGTATTTATTAGGAGTTGAATTTATATGAGAAAAAAACAGATGCTCAATTTTGCTACCTTTCCTTTTAAAGTTTAATGTGCTGTAAAATACAAGGATCTGTACAATTAAAAAGAAGGTGCTTTACTCTTTAACATGTGCCAAATGTCTTTCACCTCTCTCTTCTACAGATGCCCTCCTGTTTCTACAAAGCACCCAATAAGTAGTCCTCCCCAGATGAGATTTCTGATACCACATGACCTAGATTGCCATAATGTAGGTGAGAAAACCTGAAGAGTTATCAAACAAGATAGCTAGAATAGTTTTCGGTATGCTCTGGTGTTGGTTCAGCACCACTGTTTGGGACCCAGGTATTCTAAAGAGAATCCTTCAAAGGGAGCTCCAGGGTGCCCCACAATAATTGAAACGTAGGAAAACCAGTATCAGACAGACGTCACTATCTTTCATTTGGATTTGGAAACAGGAAATGACTTGGCATTTCTAATCTTAACTGGGAGACAGGCCCTGACTCCACAATTACAGAGTGTAATTACTCCAAGCTCAGTCTACGAAGAGCCCCCAACTGCTTGTTGAGGACCTGCCAGGAAACTGACCTGGGTGAATGGTCTGGAAGAGAACATGAGGTGACAAGAGGCTGAGATGCCATTTTCAAGTAAATCTACATGAAAGGGCTGCTTAGAAAGGTAGAGGTTGTTAAAATCAGCTTGGCACAGGGATACACTAGAGTTTAAGCTGAGAAAAACTGGCAACACGCAGTGTTTGGGGCCTGAATCAAATATTCATTGAAGCTTTGAACAGTGTGGTTAAAAAGAATCTTTTCAAAATTTTATTTTTAAAAATTCTCATTTCCAAACTATATCACCATCATAATTGAGAATGATGTTGTCTCTTAAAAAATATGTGTACACTTATATATATTTTACAATGGCTACTGGATTCCCATGCAAAATGGGGCCATGATCCCTTATACTCCCTCTGCAACTCATTTCCTGCTGAAAACGTATTACTCTCTACTGGTGTGTCTGATGTTACTCTTTCCAAATCCACAGCTCACTGTGATTCCTATGCCAGTTGCAATACATACATTCTTTGATGCTTCCCCCTCCCCTCCTTTTTTTTTAAGATCAACCTTTTAGCTATTAAATTGACTTCTAACAAAAGCTTTTGTTGTGGTTTTCTTATATCATGCTTGGAAGAACAGCAAATAATAGGTTACAGTAGTGGAGCTGGAAAATTTCAAAAGACATGATTTTTGTGTCCAAGTCGTTTTTCACTTTTGTTGTAGAATGGCCTCAAAATGGAAATTTTTGGTATGGTCTTTTAGAAAGCCCACCAGACTTTGGAATAACTGAAAAAGGTGAATTCAAAAGAAAAATGAGAAATTCACAGAATGCTGGGATTTAATTTTTTCTCACATGATCATAAGGGAGAAAAAGCTTTGCAAGTCTCATAAGGGCTCTAGCTGCCCTGGCCAATTGACCTGTAGGCAGGCAAGTGGGGGCAGTGGGCACTGTACATGATGGAATTGGGCTGCTCAAAACTTTTGCAAGAATGGCTTGAAGTGACATCGTCCATTTTCAAATGTTTGATGCCAAAAAGACTCAGGACTAACAGCTTAGAAGATGAAAGATCCCTATTGCTGAATTTTGGGACACTGTCTAAACTGGACCAAGTACATAGGATATATAGATACATTTGTGTATTATGTCATCAATCAACCAATTAAAAATATTGAGAACTTGCTTCAGTTTTAAGGAATAATATTCAACCTTTTCCCCCAGTTATGGGGCTATGTATGGTTTGTGTTCAACCTCCTAATACCCACCTCACTCACTTCCTGACCAGCCATACTGGCTTCTGTTCTACTCCTTGAAAGAGTCCCCTTCCTGGGGTGCTTCTCCCCAGCTTTTTGTGTGGAAGGCTTATGCTCATCTTTCAGGTCTTGGCTCAAATGTCATACCCTCAGTAGAGACTTCTCTGACCACAGCTGTCTAAAGTTTTCTATTGCTTTTTCTCCTAATCTCATCATCCTGTTTGTTTTATTTCCTTCATGGTACTCACCATAGGCCATAAGTAACTTGTTAGTTTATTTATATATTTAATTGTTATAGTGTATCTTTCCCCCCTTGTCCTCTAAGAATGTAAGCTCCTGAAAGGCAAGGGACTTGAGAATCTTGTCTACTTCCTCATTCCTAGTACTTAGCCTGATGTCTGGTGCAAGTAGGTGCTCAATAAATGTTTTGTGAATGAATAAATAAAAAAATGAAAGAATGAACAGCACACATACATCTGTGCATGCATTGTGCTTCTTTTGAGAAGCTTTCAATTTGATTCAATAGACACAACGAAAGGAAAAATGGGAAAAGACTACAATTGTGAGAAATCTGAGAGATTAAGACTATAGATGCAATAACATCCAGAATTGCAGTGATTTTATTTCCACTGAGAATATTTTGGGACTCTTTCATAGAGGCATGCTTCTTATGATGGAATGAAAGATAAGCAAAGAAAAGATATTTAAAGAAAAATGTGAATGGTGAGTTAATAAAGGTGAAAGTTACAAAGGCATTAAGTTATATTCATGTTATTATTTTAATAATAATAACAACAAATTCATGGTCATAGTGGTGGATGGAAACCATTGAAGATCCTACGTGTAGGGAGGGGAGGAGAGAAATAATTCTGTTTGTGGTGGCAGCTGTTCTTCTCCATTGTGAAAGTGAGTCAATGATTCACCCTCAAAATGACCAAATAGGAAATTAAAAAATTGAAGTAGGCCTAGGGTAAAACTTAGACCATGAGCCATAAAAGGTAGAAGCCTCCTTTTCTCTCTTTAGCAGAACCCCTGAGGCCAAACCTGTCAGTCCTATTTCTGTGGGTTCTTTCAGAGCAGGATTAAACCATTCCAGAAAAGAGCTATATGTGTGAGTTGGAGGTCAGAGGAGAGAACTTAGAGTCTGATACTTAAAAGATGCTCATCAAGCATTTTTGGACTAAATCAATAATAAATTGAAAATTAAATTATAATGGATTGGTATCTTGGAAATCCATCCAAACATCCTTTGGAAAGACTGGTCTATTTATAACATCCACCATGAAAACAACCTTTAAAATGGTTTCCCAAAGAAAAGCTAATGGTCAACCATGTAAATTGCAATCACTGCATCATCATATCGTCAAGGTGGCAAGATGCTTCTCAGGTCATGTATCTCAAGAAAGAAAAAAACTGGCATACTTGATAAAGGGACCTGCAAGACGAAACTTTTTTTTTTTGACACTAAAAGAGGGAATTCGGAGAAAGGCCAAGATGGTGGACTGAAGTCTCAAAGTTCTGGCCTACGGGGAAATGAGGTGAGGGTGTGAGTTAGTGGCTTGTAAGAAGAGGTAGCTGCCTCAAGACACCAGAGGAATTTTCTCTAAAATTAGAAGTAAATTCAAAAAGAGTAAATTCAAGAGAGTATTTGTATGTTCAAGTATAATCTATAAATAGCCACCTAAAGTAATTCTTCCTTGACAGAAAGTGCTTTGGAGTAGAGGAAGACAACTCAAAATGTAACTAAGTTGGGCTCTTTGGTATTTTTAATCTTCTTTTATTTGGAATTTTCTTTATGTAGCTATTTAATCAACTCAATGTTGCACAGATATTTTTGACTCACATTAGGTTATGACATTAAAAAAATTTGCAGCTGAAAGAATAGAGAAAGAATCCATACAACTGATTAGGAAATGTCAGTCTCATATTAACATGATTTAAAGCATAACAGTACCTAGTTGTAGAGGCTTCTGAGGTACAGAGAATCTTACACTCATGATTGCTGTCTCCAGGGCGTAATCAGAGTAACCACTTTGCCCAAGCCACACAGATATTTCAGTCCTCGCTTTTAACAACAGCTGGCGGGAAGGGACCAGAAGTGACAGAGAGCAGTAAGTAGAGTCCACAATCAGAGCCCAGGTCTTGGTCAGCTCAGTGGGCCACTTTCACCTCTAAAGACCCTCACCTAACTCCCCAGCTAGCACCCATCACTGACCTGGGATAGTGTCCTTAGCCTCATTGTGGATTCAGGATTAAGCCTCACCAGTCACTGGAAACTCTCATCAGAAGGCCAAGTAGGAGGTTCCATGGCTGACTGGAAAACATGATTTCTGGGCCTCATAAACCTTTGGATTCAGAATTTTTTGTTAGGATGCTATTGTGACTTTCATGTCTGCTGGCTGCCTTTTCACTTGCTTATTTGGATAGTTACTAACCATCTCACAGATGTGGATGACACTTTCTAGATAAACTTGTCATATTCCCAGCAGGCCTAAGGAATTTCCTCAGCTCCTGTATAAGGAGTTGGTACGGTTGGCATTTTCTTTACAGCAGAGCAGATTTTTATGGAACCCCTCTGGAAGATTTTACTATAAGTAAACGGACCATTGACTAGAAAGCCAGAACTGGTGTTTCCAAGCCAGTGCAGTTAACACTCACATATACGTGAGTGTGAAAAGCTTGGGCCATATAATCAGCATGTATTTTATCAAGTGTTTTGTGTTTTATTTTAAAAACATTGAATAACATCTTCACTGTGTTCATTATTATCACACCCAGTGAGCCAAAATATTAGTGCCTAATGCGAGCTCCACGAGTGGCCCAGTTTGGGATTTAAAAGGTGTATTTGAGTTAAGAACATAAAAAGCCTTAAACTTTTAAAACTGCAGACTATTGTATCCTTCTAACTCCAGAACAGCTCTGTCTAATGCTGTCCAACTTGGCAATAAAAACAAAATGAAGAAAGCCGAAACACTTTTAGACTCACACCAAGTATGCAGTATTTCAGCTTGACAGGATTATTCCTTGGCTGGAGTGACTTATGTTGGAAAGGGAAGTTTGCATGGAAATGCCTTTGAGGTTAATTGTAATGTCATTAGTGTGATGCTATAATCACATCTCTGAATTTCCTTCATAAATTTCTTTTCTATTTTTATCCTGTTTTTATTTTTAATATACTACTTTCTTGAAAAAGTCTACTGTAGTCTTAATGAAAATACAACCCCCCCCTTTTTTTAAATCCACGTGAAAAACTGGTTTCTGCATAAATTGTAATTTATAAAAGCATGGTAATCTATCTTCTCCTGCTTTTCAGTTGCTGTTTATTCCTTGATTGTAATATACCCCTTCATGATGAGTGACTTTCACTGATCAAATTCAAGTAGCAGCAGGTATTGCACTGAGGTTGGGAAAAACAGGTCATGTGCTAGTATTTCCATTATGACTTCCCATAGAGTATCGCCTGAAATATAGCAAAACCACCATAGATAATTCTTTTTAAGAAAATAATCTGTTTAGCCAAATCTGTGGTAGATTTGCGGCACAGACTACAGTAGAGGAGGAACTCAGTATAAACCACAGAAACTGCTCAGGAACGCTGCAAGATTGTTGTAATCAGCTTGCTTTGAGTTACTTTGGCCCTTGTCGGTTCTGTCTGTGGTGATGGGAGCACAGGGCTGGCCACTGGGTTCTCTGGCGTTCCCAGCATTGTCTGTTCTCTTGACCTTTGAATGTATTTGTCTCAATTGTTCTTGAGCTGTGGGAGAGAGTCTCAGATGAGAGAAAACAATTGTTCCCGGGGGGACACTGCTCTAAACCCACCCTTTGTTTGGGGCTCACTTTCACAGCAACAAAGTCCCAAATTTGGTAATGCTGCCGTGCTTTGCCTCCCATGTGCTAATTCCCACTTCTGCAAGCACATCTTGAATGTGCCTGTTGAAATACTGTCATTTTTCTAATCTTGTTTCCTTTTCAAAACAAGTGATTTTATTCCATGGTTTGCATAGTTCTGTGTCTGTATCAATGACTCTTTTCACTCATATCCCCCTCCCAATACATTTCCTGAGCAAAAGTTTGCGTCCAGCCTGCCAGTCAGGAAAGGCAAAGTTTTGGCTCAAATGTGCTACTTACGGTAGTTGGCTGTAGTCAGAGCCTGTTGATGATATCTCTGTCCCCCTAACCAGAGAATCAATCACACTGATACCTATCAGTTCCTACAGTCTGATACAGAGAAATGAGAACCTGCACAGTATTTCTCAGTTAGAAATTCTCACCCAATAGGGCATTTGCCAAATAAATTTCTGGTGTAGGAAAAATAGGATTGTACCAAAGTAGAATTTTGTACCAAAATTACAACAGATAAGAGAAAATTAAAAAACAAGAGTTATGATATTCAGAATTTATTTATATGTACTTTCTTTTTCTCAGGGTATATCTTGTAATCCAAATATTACAAAGAGAACTTTGAATTTTGCTTTTTTAGATGATAAGAATTTAAAAAATTATTTTGTTCCATAAAAACTATCTAGTTCTCTTTCCCATTAGTAAAGTGTTGCTAATATTAGTGCTGTATACAATCTTGGCCTGCTCTCTCCTTCCCCGAGAAATCCATCACCCTGGCCTATTTTATAAGAGAAAACAGTGGGTTTGACTAAGTTGCCCAAATATTCCTTTTCAAAGAAGGAAGCTGCAGTGCCCTGCCAGTGACTTGCTTAAGGTCACCCGATGAAGAAGCTAAAGAATGGCGAGGTTAGATCCCTCTCACATGTGGGGCAAGGGTTTCCTTTCATAGTCTAGGAACATCTTTTCTCCAGTCAAATGACTTCAGACATTCTCCTGGCCACTGCCATGTATACAACAAAGCAAAACTTTTCTTCTATAAATGGGGAAATAAAACTGGTTTTAATGCAGTTCTCAGATACAACACAAGTCAGTTAAATTCCTTCCAGTTGCTAAGCACTTTGTGTAAGATCTCTGTAAGTGAACCCCGAAGAACTTCCCCTTTTTATTGTTAATCATTGATTACAATCTCTTCAATAAAGAGAATACATCCACATTTTATATGGATGTCTAAAGGGGAAAAATACATAAATACTTAATATGCACTTACAACAAATTACTTTATTTATCTCTCTAATAGTTCCAGAACAAGTTCTACTCTGAAGGACTATGGACCCTGTGAAAACTCACACTCTGCTTCTATCCCTTCATATTTTTTATGCAGGTAAAATTAGGTATCGTGAGGACTAAGAGTGGTGTTCAAGGTTACCTTTAATGATTCCGGGTTACCCAGAATGTTCATTTCATCTCCTTGCACTGGGATTTAAAAAGAAGTATGAGGCAGAAGTGGGAGGAGCACACCTTGAAGAGAACAAGGAGATAACTGGCCATTCAGGGCAGTGCGAGATGGGGTGTGCATGCAGGACTCACGTGGTGAGTGAATGAATGGAGAAAAAGAGACAATGGAAGCTTACATACTAACATCAGGAGCCCTTTGCTGCTTTCCCTGCTCCTACCTCACAGACACTTTTTAGAATCATTCTCTGTGTAGGCTCCTTAATTCGGAGGGCTCTAAAATGAGCTTTATAGAGAATATCATTTAGTATCAATATGTGAATTTTAGTATAAGATCCACTCAACTATACAATATTAGAAATATTAAAAACTATGGGGAAATTTCAAAATATATACTAAATGTAAATGGAGCCCTTACCAGTCTGTGTCCCTTCAAGCAAAGGTCTTATGATGAGCCACCTAACATTTCATCTTCGTCTGCAAGAAAGTGGAATAGGGTACACTTGGGTATGAGCCCTTTTTTGATTTTTGTCTGGAGTGTTTGAGAGAGGATACAGCTAAGATGACTAGCCCTTGATAAGACAGAGCTTTCTCTCTTTTATGTGCCTCAAAAAACACAAGCAATCATCCTTAGTCTCCTTGACCCACCTCAATCCACTCTACCCCCATTGGTTTGGAGATGGTAAAGTACAGGCATGTCCCTCTAATCATCCAGGGGAGCAGAATCCCTACTTAGCTAACATTAGTGCTTAACATACAGATTCTGGGATATTGAAAATGAAATACAAATATTTCTCCACTTACATTGAGGATACATTTTGAAATTTTGGCATAGTTTCTAATATTTCTAATATTGTAGAATTGAGTGGATCTTATACTAAAATTTACATATTGATACTAAATGATATCCTCTCGAAATCTCATTTTAGAGCCTTCTGAATTAGTAAATTCACTAGGATTGTCAATATCATCTCTGCTTTGATTTACCTGAAAACCATGTTCCTTTAAGTTAAGCAAATATTTAAGTATGAGAAAATCTGACCAATGTATTTAACAGACTTTGTGAACATTTTTTAAAACTTGGTTTTGGAAAATACACACATACATTTTGCCAAGAACTTGCCCCTTAATGTTTAATCTTGTGGCTTTCAGGGGAAATCTAATTTGTATCCTTCGTTTATGCTTGACTCAACAGATTGTTGCACTGTTAGCCAAGTGCTGGATGGCCTTACAGCCCGGGGAACTTTTCAGGTTTCTTGATTCTCTAGGGACCTCCTTGCCTTGCCTTTCGATCCCTGGTGGGTCACAAATGCCATTCGTTTTAAACTGATTCCAACTATTTTAAAATTAAGTCACACTGTAAACAATGGGCCATCTCAGTATTTGTGAGAATTAGAGAATTATTTCTTTCCCTTCTTCCCATCCCCAATGGCCACACTCTGTTTTTACTGTGAGGTTTGCTGGGGTAGATCTGAATATGATGACTGAGGCATAGGATTTTCCACTGAAGTGACTGACTCAGGTTACAAGTGTGCTTTTTTATGTGTGGGTGACAGCAGCCTGGGGGCTAGGTTTTGAGAGCACTAGGATGCCGTGACATCTCCCTCAAGCCATTCAAAGAACGCACTTGGGTTTGCATTGTTGGATGGTCACTGAAGCTTGACCTGACTCCTTCCCACCATACTTTGAATTTCTATCTACTCACCTCTCGTTCACATCCCCCCTCACTGCCAGGCTTTTGTTTTTCCACAGACACTCCTTTGCCAGCCTAGAACATGGGCTTAGGTAGCACTGATGCTGGTGGTGAGGGGCAGAGGGGAAGGAAGAACTTGAAATGAGCCCCCGTAGGAGCTGACATTCTCTCTCTCTTCTCAGATTATTCTCCTCCTCATCCTCTAAGATAGCTTCCCATCATGCTCCTGTGCGCACTTACCATACCACATCCTGAATGAAAGGCCCCACAGTCAGTGTTATACTTTGATTTTTCCTCTGAAATACAGCCTTTACATGATTTTGGGTAAAGGCTTATTTCTGGCACCTAAGTGGTCTTTGTCTTTTTCTACAAGATGTGTATGTTTGAAACAAAGAACAACTGGAATATAGAAAGGACCCTGGGGCATAGTAGTCAATTAGAGCATTCCAGGGTGTCAGAAGAAAATTCTGGAGCCACTCTTCCTTTTCTTGTGAAGAACTTCCGGGTTTTAAACATGGCGGGAGTTCCAGGGCTTCCCTCCCACACTCTGAGCTTTCCATCCCTACCTCCCCTACCGCTCCCTCCGTTGCTACTGCTCTGCTTCTCTTGGCCAGACCCTAACCTACAGGAAATGCTACCTGAGGTCATGAGAGTCATTGTGAGTGGCTTGGAATTTGAGGAAGGGTGGAGGGGCTACAGAGTCTAAATCAGAAGAGATGGAGCTTCTGACATCCAGATTAAAGTATGAATACCTTTTACTGTGTACATATTGTCAAATCAAGTGGTTTGCTAATGTAGTATTGTTACTCTCAATAATAGAATACTTGTTCTGTTATAATACAACTATAATTAATTCATTGTAACATCAAAGTGTAACTATGACAAACTATAACATTTGTCACATTATTTCTAAGGGAAAATTATTTCTAATTTCCCAACAATAAATATATATTAATAGTTGAACTTATACAACCTATCAAATTTTTGAATTGAGAATTATGTTATCCCAAAATTTCATATTAAAAATACAGGATTTTTGATATGGAATTTGCCAATATGGAAGCACAGATATTTAGAGTCATACTTATACCAGAGAATCAGTGATCACTATATTCAGTCCTACCTCTCTACAGATGGAGAAACTGAGGAATAGAATGGTGAAGTCATGCCTTCTATGATTCCTTAGTATTCCCTGGCTTTGCATTTTCTTTAAAAAATGTGAAAAAATCTAATTGTTCCATGGAAGAGGGCACCGTTCATTATTAATGGAATTTCTTTTCATTCAATTTTGTGATATCCACAATGAGATTATAAAAACAATAATTTGATTTAGAAATCTTTCCAGCTTCAGCAAGGTTACTTTGTGGAGTTGGAGATAAATGACCAGAAGAAAACTTCACAAAATTAGTGTTTACACTTAATCTGGCAACGAGCTATAATTTGATTGGTAAAAAATTCATTTGGTGTACCTCTGGCCCTTTGCTGCTGGATAATGAAAATTTATATCTGTGTTTCAGACATCTGGGGAGGGCCTGACAGCTTTGGGGCCGAATGAAAGATGATGTCACACTGACCCCTGTCAGCATTTCCTCATAGACTGGTTACCCAAAACCCAACAGCAGTCACACTTTTTTTTCCCCTGCCAGAGCAGACTCTCATTTTATTTTGGAAGGTTAATGACACTGTAAATCTAATAGGCCATTTTAGTGCCATCATGTGGATATTAAAAAATCATGTGACCAGTCAGGGCACCATATGTGGGGTTTGCTGTTGTCTAATGACAGGAATAAGAGGCTGTAACAAGGCACTGAGGGCAGCCAGTGTTTGGAATTAATTTCCAAACCATAGCTACCTTTAAACTAATTCAGAATCTCTGCTAATGATTATTGCTTGCCATTTCAATTAAGTTTGTTTTAATAGGCTAGCTTATATCAGATAATGTTAACCCCAGAATATTCTTCATTACTTATAAATTTATGTGTAACTTATATTCTATGGAGCAGCACCAACCAATAGAGCTTTCTGTGATGATGGAAATGTTCTCTGTCTGTTCTGTCCAGGACAGTAGTCTCTAGTCACATGTGGCTTCTGGGCACTTTAAACGTAGCTAGTGGTCTAAGGAAATAAATTTTTAATTTTAATTAATTAAAATGTAAATAGTGACGTGTGGTTAGCAGTTACCATGTCAGACAGCACAAACTGTGGAGCAGCCATAAGTTAAGAGCAGGGTGTCAGAACGCAACAACCAAAAAGCATTTCTTTCAGGCCTCTAGTCTGCCTCTCACTGGTGCCACATTGGAAAGGCCAAGCTACTTGTTGACAGAAGTGAAGTCTGATCTACCTTTCTATCCCCATAATTCCTTTTTGAATAAAGTCAAAATATGTACAACAATATATAAATTAATGAAATGGATAATGAATAATGAAAGCAGGAAATGTAAGTGATTTTTCCTATTTTATAATACTATTTCTTGCTGCCCTCTCCTTGAAGGACATCAGACAAAAATTATAAAATTGGACTGACAGATGAATTCTTAGTGGTCACTTAGCCCAAACCATTCAAAAGCAGACCAGAGTGACTTCTAGGAGCTGCCACTGACCTCCCTTAAACATCTTTTCACATTCCCAAAAGCTGCATCCTGGGGTAGAGCAAAAAGCCCATGGGTCCAAGATGGCCAAAGACAATACATAGACAGTTTCTGGGCACATAATTCAGACTCTTGCACAGAAAGAAGTTGGGGAGGGAGGAAGGAATTCTCTCTGTAAGTGAGGTCATTGATTGTACAACCAGACAGAAGTATGTAAAGGGAAACTAGAATAATTTGTAAATTTACTCCAAAATTTTATTTACGGAAGTGTCTAAAAAGAACAATTCATGATTATTATCTGATGTTACGCTCATAAAATTATGACAAGGATGATGGTTATGATGATAATGATGATGATGATACTATTAGTTAAAATTTATCTACTGCATATTGTGTCAGAAATAGTGCTAAATTCTATATAAAGATTATTTTATTTAATCCTTGCAATGCTATGAAATAGTTCTAGTATTTTCCCATTTTACAGATGAGGAAAAGGGGAGAGGTGTAAATAGCTTACTTAAGGTTATGCAACCGATAAGAGGCAAGAGTGTATTTTGAATCCAAACAGCTTGATTTTAGAATCTATACCATTAAACAATGTTCTATACAGCGTCTTTCTCTAATCTCCCTCTTTGGTTCACTAACTTATTCATTTATTCAGAAAAATTTTTTTGAGTCCCAACTATGGACTAAGCACTATTCTAGTCTCAGGAAATACACTAGTCAGCAAAACAGACAAGAATTCCTGCTCTCTTGGACTTTTCTTTCTATGGGGGAGGACAGACATAAACAAACTAAGAAAAATATGTAGCTTACTATATAGAAATAAATTCTAGGAAGGAGAAATAAATCAAAAAAGAGGAATACAAAGTCTCATCAGGTAGAAGGAACAGGTAGAAATTCTAGGTAAGGAAGTTCTCACTCAAAAGGTGATATTTGAGAAAAGAAACAAGTGAGTGTTAATTATACATTAAGCCTCCTAATTTTTTGCCAAGAAGTAAGTTAGCTACCAGTTTAACTCGTAACCTAGGAATGATCTTATTAAGATTTTTTTTTTAAAGAAAGACCTGAGATAAATTGATATTCAAGTGGAGACAGAGCAGTAGAAAGCTAAGTACCCTCTGTCGATGAAATTATTTTCAAGTGACTCCTTTGATTCTGTATTCTTCAGTGTTTGCTTTTATAACAAGGTGGGGATAATACACTGAATTTTATAGTTGCTGCAAAAAGGCCACAACAATGACACCTGGGCCCCATAATCCTGGCAGGTACAACACACCCAAGAGCTTGACATAGTTCAGGAGAAAAGTACACGTACACACCGCTACATGTGTGAGGGTGGTTCGGTGGCATGGACAGAGGGGAAATAAAAAGAACATTCTCTATTAAATCTGCACCCGCCCACCCAAATCCGTTGTCATCATAGATTTAAATTGAATATGGTATAACATTCTCTGTCAAAATAAAATTGTAAGAGTAACTAAAGAGAAAACAAATTAATTCCTAGAGTGAATTTGGGCAAGAAGTAGCAGGCTTTTTGATACCTGATACAGAATTACTAAGAAATAAAAATTAACAGTGATACAGACCTCATTCTGTAGTATTTGGACACAAAAACAGTATGTTCCTAATTGGACAGGGTATTCTACAGGCTCTGAAGTCAGACCACAGGTTACGGGCTTTATCTGCAAGACACTCTGCCTCCCCCTGCCTCCCCCTAGGTGCATAGCACCCCTTGGTCTGTAGAGTAGTCATTCCGTTCAAAAGGGAAGTGTCCTTTTGTGATCCCTGGCATCACTTCCTGTTTTTCCTTATAAACTTCCTACGCAAGTTGTGGCATTGTTGAGATCATTGCCTAAAGTAACTTTCCATTATATTGGCAAGTCAAGTGCATACACCTGATTTGTGTGCCATCCTTCCTCTAAAGATTTAAAAAATTCTACTGTAAAATAAACAACAACCCTGCTCTTGTGATTGAAGGCTTCATCTTCTGAAAGATTATTCTGAAAAGTGGTATTTTTTTAGAATGTCACAAATAGCCATACAACTTGGATTAAACAGATTTTTTGTTCTGTGACTTTTCAGAATTCATGATTTTGTTAAATCTAATTTATTTTAAAAGCACACAGTAAAACTCTGTTGTCCTTCAAAATAAAAATATAATTTTTCTTCTGGATTCTCAACCGTATTACTAAAATTTTAACTTTGCATGATACATAGTAGTCAAGTGATTACTGTTATAAGCATTAACTTCACTGTAGAGTTATTAGGAAATATTTAATTAGAGTCACTGAGAATTTAGGAGGTATAATGGAATTGTTGTCAGTGCCTGGGCCATGATGTAAATACCTATTATGTTTGTGAGTGAGTGAGACAAACTACTCTATGTTGGTATTTTTATAGTTTTTAAATTATAGAGCAATGTATCTATTTTGCTTCAAGTGTTTCACGTAAGTAGTGGTGAGGTTATTTTAATTGTAGACAATTTACAAAATGCTAAAGACTTTTCTATTTTGTTTATCTTTCTGAACTTGAGCCATATTGTCTTTAAGTACAATTCTAGCTTATTAGAAATCCAAAATGTAGCCCTATATCAGGATCTTTCCTCTTTAGTTGTGTATCTTTTTGCATCCACAAAAATGTTTTACAAAAAAAAAAAAAAAGACTCTAAGAAAATAAACATAAGTCCAGCTACAATTCACTTAAGTAGGCAAGAGGTGAGAAATCTTCTATATAGAAGTCAAATAGAAGTGAATAGAGAGTCACGTAGTCAGTGTTTACTCTTGTGTCAAACTCCATGTCATTTTGTCATGAGTTCATCCTCTAAGTACATGGTTCTGGTTGTCTACATTGTGCCTCATCCACCCTCTTGTTATCTAGTTGGACAAGAAAGTCAAGGTCAGTCAGCCCATGGTGATGGGATGTTCTGTCAGTTGTTCTACATGGTACCAGACCTGTTTATCTGTGTGGCTGATAAAAACTAAACTACCCTATGATGAATTTTTATGACTTAACTTATGGGTCAATATATTTATTCTGCTTTAAGTAGTCCATGTAAATAGTGGACGTGGAGATGGCTTAGTGTACCTTTTTGGTTTTTTGCAGATAAAACATTATAAACTTTTTACTGACATACCTGCATTCTTTTTGCTATCCATATCTTTGTATGTCTCTTACAAAATTAAAATCATATTTTCATAGTCTTATAAACTGTCTTTCTCATTTAACAATATATCGTGAAATTTTTATAAGGTGTCCTCCAATATTGTAAAGTGTTTTTCATGAATACTATATTAATGTCTGCTAGAAATGGCACAACTTACTTCTGTCTCATAAGCTTTGAATAGATAAAAGAGGATTGCTATGAATTTGGTTAATATAGTAAACCTATTGAGAAAGAAGTATTATAGTTTAGGTGGTGGTCATTTTAACATCAAATTATACCAACCAAATAAGGTTATTTTTGCCATTCTATCATCAGAAAAGAAAGATTTGGAGCTTAAGAATCAGTGATAGCAGCCAGCAAACTTTCTTATTGTGCAACAAACAAGAGGTGGAAACACCGTTGAGTTGACTCCACTCAGAGAAGAAAAATTAAGGTTGACACTAAAATAACTTTGGCTTACATACGACTCACGGCAAATGCTAAATAATGAAAAAATATGTCTTTTAGGCCTGAAATTTTCTGGGTTGTGAGAAAATACGAAGCATAAATCATATCAAACTATTCCTGGCATTAGGCCTTCAGGATGCATTTGTTTGAAATCGAGAGCCAAATTGCCTGGAAGAGAGAAAACTGCTAGATGCCAGCTGAGGCGGAATGCCAGCCTTGGATCGAACACATCGTTTCTGGAGAGATCCATATGCACGACCCTAGTTTGCCTTCAAAGTGGTTCCCTCGAATTGATTTTGTAAATGAACAATATTAGGCCTTCTGTAGGATAGAAAGTGCGTTAGTCACACTGCTCTCACTTCACCCAGCACAGAAATCTATTGTTCTTTGTAATAAAATGGTTCCAGGGAGGGTTGAGGGTGAATTAGTGCTACATCAGGTAAAATGAATCATATTCAGTTTTCAAGCAGTTTAATGAGGAATTTTGATAATGAGAGTGAAAACATCAATGAGCATAACTTCACTAAGCAACTCTTAAAGGGAAGCTGAACCGGCTCCTGTTTTCACAAGTGCACGTAACCATCATTGAATAGGTGCCAAGCATCAATTGTCCCGAGTGAGTAAGGACATAGGATATGGCAAAACTCATGGCAATTTATTACCAGAATGTTTTAAAAGAAATGGAGGATTTCAGAAAAGGAGGATTTCCACGGATTCATGTTTAAATTCACCATAAGTGATTAATCTTTGTGTTCCGTTTTTTTTGTTCAAGGTCGGTTTTACACACCATGTAAAATCGCTTCTTTAGAAGAAAGTCTGCTTTTTTCAAAAAACGAAGGAGGAGGGGGGAGAAAAGACAACAGGTCTCCCGGAAAATATTTCATAAGGCTTCTTTCACATTAGTTTTTTGTTCTTTATTTTTGAAAGAGTTTAATCTGGGGGATAATGTGTGAGGAATAGAGTGGAGTATAACATAAATGTAGCTACTTTTAATAAATGATACTGATTTTCTAAGAATTTCCCTTCAATTTTCAAAGTTCTGTAAGAAAAGCCTGGGCATTTAGTGTTCTAAACCTTCATGTGCTGGGACTTTTACAGAAGGAAATCTACCTAGATTATATAATTTATAGATAATCCTATAGAACATTTTTCCCATATAAACTTTCAGACTTATTTATTTTAATGGTGGAAAATATTGCCATAATATGAAATAATAATCATTATATTGGCAGCTTTAATTAATAAAAATATATTTATCAAAAAATCAAGGTAGAAATAAATATTTTTTCAGAATCATCTTCTACAACATTCCTTAAGATTTATTTTGAACTACTTTCCTCATAGGATTTATTAGTATTAGGCACTCAAAGACTTAAATAAAGACTAAAGAGAGCCCAAAATAAACAAACCCAAGCCCTTTTCCCATCATTGAGATCTAACTAAGAGCTTCTGAAAACTATACCTGAGAAATGATTTAACAGTTAGTTTTTAATCAAAATGAAGTTTCCTAGCATTAGTTGGTTTTTTTAAATTTAAGGATAATTGTAACTCCCTGGGTGCCATTCTTCCTATTTGGAAATATCAATGTGTTCCTTCAACTATGTCTTTTCTATTATTTATATTAAGGACTTAATCAAATAATTAAATATGTCCTGGTCATCCACGGTGTGCAAATTTAAGTTTCTTTCAATTGCTAGGACTACAGGCTGAATGCGGCCTGCTAATTCCCGGTGACACGCATACATGTTACTTTCTTTAAAATGTTGGCTTTCACAAAGCCACAAAAGGGAACAAATACAGCTGTATTGCCTGTCTTCAACCAAACTGCTTTAGCAATTGAAAGATGGGGCAGTGTAGACACTCAAAAATGCTTTGAGATCTTTAGATGAATGGTATCATACAGATGTGTATTATTGCTATTTCTTTGTTCTCAATCACTTGTTTTCAAGGACACTAAAATCCATGTAGCCCCTAAAAAAGATAAATAAGGGCAAGTCACTTTTCTTCCTCCAGTCACAGACTAAAGAAATTATTTCAGATAATATATAGCCCTTCAGCCATGGGAGCAGGAAGTGTTTACTGCTCAAGCCAGGGTCCCAGTTGGTAAAATAAACGGAAACTTCTGGTTCAGTTTTAGGACCTTCTTTCAAATAAAAACTTCATTTTGTCTGGGCAAATAAATTGATTTAATCTTGTATTATTGGTCAAATATTCATAGAGTCAGGGCAGTCTTTAAAGAGTACAATAACTTTGCCCATTTTTTTCTGCTTTAAGGGCCAGCAAGTTTTGTTTGAAAAGAAAAACCTAAAGCCACCAAAAAAGGGCATTTCGTTCTCTGATGATCTTTAAAACTTGTTCAGGCTCATCTGTTTGGAGTTATTTAGGGGTGTCCCTAGTTTGAGAATGGGCCTCCATAACACTTTCTCAACAGGGTGAAAATTGAGAATATAGAATAAAAAGGAGCAAAAAAAAAAAAAGAATATTTCATATGTGTTACACCTTTTTCAAAAAAAAGAGGAAAAGTAAAGAAAATTTTTAGAAATTCCAAACAAGATAAAATTAACTAAGCTCTCGTATATTTCTACCTTATTGCTTGCTTTTTTCAGTTTTGATCTTCCAGAATTTCCCTTATAAGTTTACAACTACACTTTAATCAACTTTCCACAGGCATATTTCTTACTTTTTCACTATTATAAAGACTCATTAATTCAACAGATATTTTTTGAGCATTTGCAACATGCCTGAAGGCAGGTCAAGTATAAAGGAGATAGACATAATCTTTGCCCTCATGGAGTTTCCCTTCCTGTGGTGAAAATTGATATTCTATCAGTAAATAAACCCCGAATAGTGAAAAGTGCAAAGAAAGAAACAAAGCAGGGTAATGTGACAGTGCCTGGGCATGAGGGGATTACTTTAAAGGAGGAGGGAGGAAAGGTTCCTCAAGAAAGAGGTCTGAGGTAAGTGAGGTCTGAATGAAAGCAGGAGCTGGTGATGCGGAAACCAGGCAGGAGAACCTTCTGGGCAGAGACAACAGCAAGTGCAATGGCCCTGAGGCAAGAAAGAGCTTGCCACATTTGGGGAACATAAGAAAGGCCAGAGGCATAGTAGGAAGCGGGGACTGGAACAATGACGTTACTGGGCTAGGTGAGGGCTAGAGCTGGTGGTGCAGAGGTGACAGACTGGAGGTAGCCAGTGTACTTTGCTTGCCTGCGTTGTTATGTCTTCACACTGTTTTAAAAGAGAGTGCAAGTGGTCACTCATTAAGTTTGGTCCCTTTACAAGCAGTTTAGCACATATTTTTAACCCTGTCCCTTTTATCCACTGACATTACAGTTAACTATAACCCCTGTCCTGCAGCATGGTATCGTGCTAGGGCTATACAGGTCATCGGGTAAGGAGCCTGGATTTTATTCTAGATGTAGTGAAAAGCCATCAGAGCATTTTAACAGGGGATGGCACGATCTGACTGATGCTGTCTAATGATCACTCTGGCTGCAGTGGGGAGATCCAGTTGTAGGGATATTAGTGGAGAGGCTGCTTCATTAAATGATAACTTTGAGGAGTGTGGTAGAAATAGAGAGAGAAATGTGGGCAGTTCTTAGACATAATCTAAAGAAAGAACCCCCTAAAAGCTTTTCTGATGGATTGGATGCAGATAAGGAGAAAAAGAAAAATCAAGAATTAGACCTGAATGTTTGGCTTGGTTCAATGGATGACAGTGGAGCCATTTGGGGGAGAGGGGTGACTGAGAAAAGAGAGTGTTGGTGAGGGGTGGGCAGGGAGGAGGATACTTCAAGAGTTCCATACTGAGGAACCTAAATTTGAGATCGCCACTAAACATCCAAATCAAGAAAGATGGTAAGCAGGCAACTGGACATAAAGGTCTGGAACTCAAAAGTGAGGTCAAGACTGAAGGTATAAATTTGGGAGTCATGAGCATAAATGATCCTTAAAGTCCTGGAATTGAATGAAACATCTTAAGAAGAGAGTGCAAAGAAGAGAGAAGGGAAGAGAGCCTAAATCTAAACCCTTAGATACCACAACACCCAGAGGAAGAACCAGTAAAAAGGAGATGGAATAGAAACTCTGTAAAATAGGAGGAAAATCAGGAGTTCTGTGTCATGCAAATGTGTGGAAGAGCATATTTGAAGAAAGAGGAATTGGTCAATGGCACCTAATACCACTGAAGAAGATAGGCTCAAAGAAGTGACCATTAACTGGTCAATTTGACAAGACCACAGAAGCATGGAGGGGAGCACTCCCTTCCATGTCAGGGAGAGAGCACCACAGGAGAATACAAGCAGATACACCATGCAAATAATTTGGATGGTTGATATGTAGCAGGGTGCTTTTGTGCGTTTAATTTTTGTTTTTATTTTTACTCATTTATCTGACCATTGAGACCATGGCCAAGGCTCCGAGGTGCAATTTTTAGGCTCCACAGAAGTAGAGAAATATATCTCAAAAGAAGCTACCTTATACATTGGGGTGGGCGTGTAAAATGGTGCTGCCACATTGGGAAATAGTTTAGAGGTTTCTCACTGTATAATCTAGCAATTCACTTTTAGATAGTTACCAAAGAACAATGAAAAAATAGGTCCACAAAAAGACATGTATACACATGTTTGCTATATCATTAATTACAATTTCAGGAAACTGAAACCATCCAAATATCCATTAATAGTTGGAAGAATAAAAATATTTGATGTTTTTTATACACTGCAATACTACTCAGCAATAAGCAGGAATGGACTATTGATAGATGCCACTCAGTGGACACATCTCTCACACTTTGGCTGACTGAAAGATACCGGACACAGAGTACGTGATCTCTAATTACGTTTACATCAAAGTCTAGGACTGGGAAACTAATCTATACTGATTCATATAAGAAAATTATGCTGTTCAATAATTGTCCACAGTGGGGAACAGAGAAGAGAAAATTGACTAAAAAGGGGCACAAGGGAACTCTCTGTGGAGGTGGACCTGTTTTATATCTTAATTGGTGTGGTGGGTACATGGATGTGTACATTTGTCAGAAGTTATCAGGCCAATTAAAGTGAATGAATTGTATCTCAATAAAATTGGGAAGAGAAAAAGAGAAGGAGGGAGGGAGAGAGCGAGTGAGGGAGGAAGGGAAGAGGGGGAGAGATAGATAGATAGATAGATAGATCACTATTTTTCCTGATAGTTTCATCACATTTGTAAGATATTCTCCTCCTTGATTACTTTGAGAACTCTTTTGTACTGTTGCATGTCTGACAAAATGTCACTCAATTACTGATATCTATTGTATATCATACAGATTCTTTCTCATAGAGTTACTAACAATAATGCCCCATGCTTTTAGAAATATGTTTCTTGACATTTACATAGCTATTTTGATCCTTACTATAACATATAAGGTAATTTAAATAAAATATACCTAAATATGTCCTAAGTGCTGTCATCATTAGTTTGGGATATCTACATTAATGCTATTAACTTGACATCCTTTATTACACAAATTCTACTATATCTTTCCTTTTGTAGTAAATGACTTCTTGAGTCATAAATAGAAGCTGTTTTGAGCTTTTGTTTCATAGATAGATAATGGGAGTGAGGGCATTTCATACAAGCTGCACCACAAATTTCAATATATGCATCCAAATCTGCTTTTCTTTTCTTTTTTCTTTTTTTTTTAAATATATGATGCAGATCTAGAAGACTGTGCTATAAGAGAAAGGTCAGGGGCTTTGGAATAGAATTGGACTTGACTCTCAGACTTGCTGCCAGCCATGTGAGCTTAGACAAATTCTTACTCTCACTGAGTTTGAATTTCCCTATCCACACAACGGTAAAGTAATAATTACTCTCTATCTAGTTATAAGGTTTAAAGATGACATACGTAAAGTTTCTAGCACAGTGCCTGGCTTGTTAGAGAGGCTCAAGCATGAGAGTTGAAATCCTGTATGTTATTTCTGTCCTCTTGCGCATTGTCAGTGTGGTGGTGGAGGTGCTGGGGGACCAAGCACTGCCTCTCAATTCCAAAGGACTGCCAATATTGCTTAAAATTATCTCTGGATTCTAAACTATAACCTTTTCAACAGCAAGGCGACATTTGATGGAGCCTAACAGAAGACATCAGGCATTACCTAAATTTTTTGTGACATGTGTGATTTTAGAGATTTTGAAACAGAATATTAAAAAAATCACCAACATCTATGCTAGGAAGCATTTTCTTTTTCTTAGAAATCAATGTAGCTCTTCGTCTGCATATATAATACACACACACATAGACACACATGTATTTATATGCAATTTTTGGGGGGTGGGTTGCTTAAGAAAATTGCCTCTTTAGAGCTGTGCAACCAGGATTCTGAAAACTAATAAAAGTCCCTGTTACCCTGTAAAATTTTATATGATATTTTCCAATAATATCTGTATTGTTAAAAAGTTTCCTATATTAGGGATTGCTGCTGTTCTGATTTTTACCAGATATTAATTATAGTTTATTCAACCTCAACACTTACTGTTAATGCGACTTCCGTCCTCTGTATATCCAGATGGGATATTCTGAGATAGTTTCTTCTTCCTGAGGATATGGAATTCCTTTCCAGGAAACATTGAGAACTATTCTTAACCTGGACTCCTATCCATCTGTGTCATCCTTCAGAGATACTGCACCTTCCCTGCTGCCTAACCAGACGTTTATGTGCTCACTGTTTATTTCTCAGCTATTTTAGGAAGACTTTTCTTTCTCAATGATGAAAGCACATTGCCATGAAGTGATTAGCTATGGGTAATCTTATAAAGCCTTTGTTTAGGAAAGAGGTCACCATGCTTCAAAATCTTTTTGTTCTCTACCCTGTATCATCATTTTGTTTATCTAAAACAGTTTAAAACGGCTTTTAAAGCCATTTTCTATTAGACATCATTTTCGTACCCAAAATATGTTTAATATACCCATCTGAATATGATAAAATCAGCAATTGCTTCTGGACCAGTGTTTGTTAACCCCAAATATTTACTAGACTTATCTTGGGATTTATTTTTCTTTTATTAAGCTTGGGCTGTACACTTGGAAATTTTGATTTAATAAATCTGGGGTGGGGGCCAGGTTTAATACTTTTTAAGCTCTCTGAAGGTGATTCTGAAGTACAGCCAAAGTTTGAGAAACAATGTTTTAGATGAAAAAAGTTTTTGCAAGCATTAAAACACAACCACTTGGAATAACAGAGGATTTTCTTATACCCCCAAAGAGTCACTGAAGTACATACAGAACTAGGCACTTTTTAAAGCAGGTGGCAGAGGGGTAAGTGAAATCATAGTTGATGACCCTGAATTTTAGATTTTTCAATTTATTTCTCACTGGAATCATTTTTCTCTCAAAAGAGAATTAACCAAGTAAGGGAACTATGCTGGAGGGTAATGTGCTGATAGTGCAGTGAGGAGAATGTGTAAGATTTGACCTTACTTTCATCCCTGCCCTGCCCCAGACAAACTTCAATTCCTGGACAAGATTCACAAACACAAATGTGTCGTGAGCCACGATGGTGACTTGAATGTGTGAAACAGGAAAAGTAGACACTGGCAAAGTGGAGGACTCACTCCTATTCTAAAGGGGACTGCTGCTACTCAATCCCAACCCATGGTTTCCATGGGAGAATGCAAGCTGAGTGTTGCTAAGTCTTTCCATTTTTAAAGAGAAGTAGAAATTTCCCTTTTGGGGTGAAATTTTTTGATTATTATTATTGGCACCTAGCGACAACGTTTTGGTGTGTCTTATTTACATTTTGGAGCTCAATCTGGTCCACAGGACACCAGTTTGCAATATCTGGGTTAGATGATTTTTAAAATTCATTCAATTCTAATATTTTAAGATTCTAAAAGATATAATTTGGACAAAACATGATAATATTCCCTTAAGATGGGAAGTTTCTATTTGAACATGTGCTTTTATTAATTTTTCTCTTCCTGAACTCTCCCATTTTATACCCTTGGTCCTGGCAGCCTACTGTCTATTCTGACCCTCCGTAGAGTTGATGTCTCAAGAATTTAAACAACTATGGCTAATATACTATATTTACAGTATATAGAGGATCCTGGTGTTATGTCAGAGGAAAACCTTGTCTTAACTTTTCAGAAGGGAATGGAATGTACAGTACAGCGTGGTCTATAAATCATTTTCAAATTAGTATTCTGTACATCTGGAGAAGAGTACATTTCTACTCATGCATAAATTGCCTATGAACACATTTCAAAAACCTACGCTTAATCTTAGCAATGAACATTTCAAAAAGTAAATTAATATCTTCAAGGGGAAGAAATACAGTATATTAAACAGGAACCCACTAGAAACTCGATAGTTAAGAGTCTGTCAGCGTTTCCATTATAAACTCTGTTTTTTGAGGGGTTTATAACTCACTTATAAAAATTCATTGTAGGCTGAGACTTGGCATGTAAGGTCTCAGCCAACAGCTTGACGTGATATTAGATCTGAAGGACCTCAGATTCTTGTCAATGAGATACTATTTTAAACTCCAAGATGAGGTCTAAATAAAGGGAGGGAGTGATTTAAACCCACAGAATCCAGGAACTATAGATTAAAACTAAAATAACTGCTCTAAGATCAACAGGTTGTGCCTTGGTTTTGCAGGGACCCACACTGTTGTCTACCCTGAACTGTATGTTTTGTACTGTGTAGGGTGGGGTCAGTTTTATTTTCTTATTCAGATCACACTCAATGTAACTTTAATTCTCCATTTAATAGCTTAATATATTGTCTGTTGAGGTTACAGGTTTAGATGAACGTTTATAAATGAGGCTAATTAACATTTGAACTTGTAACTCTTTTTTTTTCTTTCCATTTGGTAAAAGGTATTCCTAGGAAGTAGGAATAGAGTATAAAAATGTCTTAGGCCATTGTAAATTTCTTGTGTAAATAGCTTTGTGATATGTTGCATGCTTAAATTAGCACAATATGTATTCATTTTAAATATTGATCTTTAAGGAAGTCCTATAATAAATCTGAATACTCTTTTGCATTACTGTTTACATTAAGTCCATTATAGATTAAGAGAGACGGTTGCCTTGTAAATTTGCTTGCAGAGTAAGCAGGGGCATATAAATAATTCTGTTTCCAATTACACAAAACAATGATGATAAACTATTAGGAGCTATGGGACAATTGTGCAGAGCTTGGCTGAATCATAGATTCAGACCAGGCCTGTGAGTAACTGATGTGCAGCTGGCAATTGGGACTATTGTCTAAGTCAGGAAACGAATGAAAAAGTGGCACAGAACAGAATTCTATAAATGTAGCTCTATCAAGATGCAGTTCCTTTCCAGCTGTAAAGTTTCTAAAGAGTTACCAAAAACTATTTAAAAACATAAAGACACAATTGTTTGGCTTGGTAATGGTAGCAATTTGTCCGTAACAATGTTAAGTATGTTGTGGTAACCTTCATGGGGAAAAACCCTATGGATGGACTCGATTGTGGTTTGGGGTTTCCACCTTCTCCCAGTAGTGGTTCCTCGGGCTGTGGCATTAACTGGCCTTTGAAAAATTTGATAGCTCAACCAAATTTCAGCTAGGAATGTTAAAACATAATGGTTGAAGATTAAGAATAAATTTACACCTAAGCCATATAATTCCAAGGCCAAGATCAACCCATTCTTCCTTGCATTCCAATCATCTATTCAGAAGTGCAAATATTCACATGAAAATGAGGTTGGTTGAAATGCTTAGCTTATATTGGGAAGCATATCTGTTAAGCAGCTGAGAAACGTATTCATTTCAGTCTTTCCCTTTGACAAGGCTCATTCTCCCAAGTAAAATACTAAGAATGCAATGACAGCAACTGAAACCGTTCCATTTCCTCTCCTGACTTTAATCTCTCCCTAGGAAAAATATTTCTTGAAATGCTATAATGTGTGTGTATCGACACTCTTACTTAGATATTTAAATAGGTTTGACCTTCTATTTATTTTCTGCGTCCAGCAAAGTTCTTTTAATAGTTATTTAAAGGGGTGTTAATTGTTTTCATGATTAATAATGATTATTATAATCATATAGTGATTTTCGGCTTATAAAGTGTGTTCATGTACATTATTATATCATTACATAATTGACATCATTATAAGAACTTCAAGAAATGAGTTGGATCAATATTATTATTTTTATCCCAATTTTTAAAATGATGAAAAGAAGTTCAGAGAGGTTAAGTGATTTGTCCATGTTTATTCATCTAGTTAAGTGTCAAACCTAGACTCCAGCCCAGTTATTTGAATTCTAAATGCCACGTTCTTTCCACTGTGGTTTTAAAATGACATGTTTTTAAAAGGACTGCATTTAGCATTTTTAAAAGGAAGATGTGTGTGGATCAAATGGAATAATGCACACCAAGGATTCTTGCTATTCATCTGTGCTGCTTCCTGTTGAGGTAAAGTTGGTAGTGTAAACTGCAGACAGTTCTAAAATTTGGTTTTAATCAATAGCTACAACGAAGTTCACGGGTTCACCTTGACAATGCTTATCTTCAATATACCATGAAAATGCCTAGAAAATATTCAAAAGGTGAGAAACAGGAGGAAATTGGTGAGAAATGGGAGGGTGATGGCTATGTTTATTCCAGGGCTTTTTTGGTTTGCTATTTTAGAACTTTATTTGATCATTATTTTTAGTCCCTTGTATATTATAATACATTTCAAGAATATACACCTAATAAATCCATCTGCTTTCCTGGCAGAGCTAATTTTGATTCCCAGAAATTTGGACATAATTGTTAACTGTAGTTTTTTACTAATGGCAAGATATTTTACCAGATGCTCTTAGTACTGAAAGAGCTTTGGGGAGTGAGGATTAGGTGGAATTTCTTTAGAAGTATGGAAACCGAAGCAGTCAGTGGTACACTCCCTGGACACAGATATATACTCCCATACCGTGTCTGGTTAGAGAAGACTGCACCATGGAAATGATAACTCTATTGAAAGTGTAAATACCTCTCTAGGCATTATCTCAGGGATTCAGAATATTATGTGACTACATTAGAATAAAGCTTTGGGTGCTGGAATTTTAATTGAAAAAACCTTCAAACTTTACCAAATAATATGGAATTTAATCTATTTTGTTTCAAGGCTTTGATTTTGTACAGAGTTTCTGGCCAACTCTAGGAAGAAAAACATTCTATAGTAAAATAAAACTCTAATGACTCAAGGATACCATGTGACACCTAATTTGGTGATTGCCACCCAAAATTATATTCACCAGTTATAAATCAATTATGAGGCATAGTTATAATTATATTAATAACACTGGTTTGCTTTTCCAAATCCAAATATTATATGATGAGGAAATGTTCTGACTCTAAATGGTTTTAATTAAGAAACTAACCATTTTTTTAAAGGTGGTAAGAAAGGATGTTTTTTGTCTTCACTTTTTGTTATTTGTGCACATGGTTTTCAAGGAAAAGGAAAGTAATGATTATAGTAAATTACAGGAGTCAGGCAGCAGGGTAATTAACAGGTAATTATCAATAAACAATTTAACCACAAAAGCTTGGATCCCATCTACCACTTGTCAACAATAAAAGCTTAGTAACTCCACATGCCATTGGAAACAGAGTCTACAGGGAGCCCCAGAAAGGACTGCTAATATAAATAAACAATTCTTTCTTGGGAGAATACACAAAGGCTAGGCTGTGAGTGACCACATAGAAGAAGGAAAGAAAAATCCAGTAGGCAGGAAACATATTAGGAAACTAAACATTTGGTTTCAGATTTAGGAGAAAAATATGAACATGCTTGATACTGAAGCCAGAAAAATTATCTATGAAATGTCTTTCTCATCCCATACACAAATTTTATGCTTCTTTAAGCATGATTGGAAATGTAGGATTATTTATCCAGTTGGCATTATGACTCAGGAAAAAGTGGACCTTATCCAGGTTTAAATATAGTCAACATGATTTATACATTGAATGATTGGCGAATAGTCCACCAAAAATGTATTTATATGGAAAAGGACAACTAGGTTTTGAAAGCATCTCTAAAATTTATACAAACCTTGATTGGAAAACTCTTCCTTTATAAAATGGGCCAGGTTTCTATTTCTCTAGCTTGAGGGCATGGAAGGTTTCTAATTAGCTAGTGAAAAAGGAGCCATTTAATTCAGACAAAAAGACTTGACCCTAAAGAGAATAATAATATAATCCTCAATTTCTATTTCATTTTAGCTTTGTTAATGTGGTATTGGGACACAATTTGAAAATAGCTAAATCAGTGATTGAATTTCATTCTAGAAGAGATTTTTCTCTTTCTGAATTTTATTTTGCCTACACACACACACACTTTTAAAATTGCAGTTAAATAGGTCATAATTAAATGCGCTTATTGAATATTTTCAGCACCTGATGATATGGTAGGCATAATGCAAAGTACATTAAGTAAATGTGTTCTCTGTCATCTAAGGTACAAGGGATAAAATTTGTCATAGAACACAACTGAAAAGTTGTACATGCAACTGAATAAACATGGAGCAGATATACATATTCAATAAAGAGTTCATTATCTACAGGCCAAAGGGTAAGTGTATGTTGTGGAGTGATGAGAGTAAGAAAGCTTGTGGGATTTGCATGGTTAGATAAGGAAGTCTTGAGGAGGATCACCATCTGACCACCGATTAGTCAGGAAAGTCTTTGGGGAAGAAGGGAGATCACATGTACAATCTGACTGATGGTCTGCAACAAGCCTGGTACATCAGGGCTGGGAGGTCTCGCCTGCAGAGGGAGGACAGAGTAATGCTTGCTCGGATGAAACCATGGTCTCAACAAAAGATGTAGACCTGGGCAGGCGGTGCTAAGTGATCTAGGGAAGACCTTACTCTAATGCAATAATTTTCATCTTTATTATATTGTTTAAAGTCCTACAAGATCTAATTGTCAAAGTATGTGACTCTATTGTGCTCTTCATTTTGCCCGAACTTCAAACTAAGATTGTTTCGTTTTCTCTCTTGCTTGGCATTATGTCTGCCTAAATTTTTTCCTTCAGATTGCCCACATCCAATTGCATTCATTAGAACTCTGCTAAATGACAAGTTTCCCATGGTTTTCTTAATTCCCTTTTGATTTTTTTTAGACAAACCTAGATCTTGTTAAAAACCCTCCCACTGTGTCTTCTGTTACTAAAAAGTAATTAAATAAAAAGTGAGTTTGGATACATCTATCATATAATTTGAAATTACATATGAATGTAGAGAGGAAAAGTGACTTTGAAAGATCAATTCTCAAATTTTGATTTAAGAACTGTGTTATTAGCTGAAATAATATGAACTGAGTCCATTCTTTTGACCCTTGCAAAGTCTAACCTAGTCAATTATTGCAGCAGAGCAGGGAACCAAAGAATAGCTTTGAATCGGTCAGACCCAAACTGATTTAAGTTTGCATGTGGTTAAATAAGACATTACTTAAAAATAATTAATGCTGTCTTTGACCTTTGAAATGAGGAAGGACATTCATGGTCCTCCCCCTGCGTCCTACCCCATTCATGTGAATCTACTTAACTCAGTGCATTGCTTAAAACAGAGCAGAACACTTTAATATGCCTTGATTCTAAATATCCTCAATAACGTAAGGAAATTTGTGTTCTTCCTAAATAGATGGCATCAACAGCTTTCACTCAGATATTTAGAGTATAAATTTTTCACAGTTCACCAGCTGACTTTTATAAACACATACATATGTAGTATATGTTTCATGAAATGACCATGAATCAAATTATTTTTTGCTCTCTTTTTGTTTAAATGTCCCTTTGGCACAGTTTGGCAAGACCCCCTTGAGATTGTTATGAGAAGGTTATTGATAATTCTCCTTTCAGATTTTAATAAGACCCAGAAATATTAATAGGTGTGGTTATGTTGTTGTATATTTATAATACATAGTGTTTTGGAGAGGCATCCCTAAATTGCATCACAATGCTTTGCTACTAGAAAGAAAAATGACATGTTCCCTCTTTCCATTTCCCTCCATCATTTTTTTCTTCTCCACCAATCATCACTTCAGAGTGAACCAAGAGGGTCCTCATCGCCCAGAACCCACTCAGCTACTACTGGGGTGGAGACAGAAGGGAAAAGGTATAAGTACCCCCAAAGCAGGCTCTAAAGAAACAGTATACTACTTAATCTATGATATGTTTTCAATTTGCTCATTATTGTTTCCAAAATTAATTTCTAGTTCAGCTATATTCCCTAGGGTTTAACAAGTATACTCCATGTGTTCCCAGATATAAAAGCTTTACATCAACAAATGAATGGCCAGTACAGGTAACACAGGAGACACATAAGAGACAGGCACATAGGAGACTTTCAATAAATAGTCAATAAATAAATGAATAAACTAACCCCATCTGGGCCATTATACGTAACACCACCATTCCATCTTCTTTATCTGGAAGAATCTTATTTGTTTGTTGGGTTTCCATTTAATTGTTACTTCACAGGAAGGACTTTCCTGACTGCTCTTCCTAGGTTAAATCTTGTTCCAGTTATTTGTTACCATAGCACACTAAACTTCTACCTTATCTTTTATCGCATTTTATTGAGATTCCGTGTTTAATGCCCGCCTCCTCCTCTGCTCCTGTTAGGTGTGGTGTTCTATCCCCACCGCCTAGTACAGTAGTTGGCAAGTAGCTACTTGAACTTGAAAATTTGAGAAGGAAGAGTGGCCAGGAAGTAGATTTCAACTGGAATCAGCAAAAAAGAAATGAACAGTGGGGAGGTATGCAAAAGAAAAAGAGTCCAATGAAAGGGAAGAAGTTAAATAAAGGAAGAGATGCCTGGAATGGAATGTGCGGAAAAGAAATAAAGACTTTGCAATCAGAACTTCATGCTTACACCACGGAAGAAGTTATGGGAACCAATGTAAGGGAAGGAAGTAGTTAAACAAAAAGAGAGCAAAGGATAATTTACAGTAATAGTAACCATAATTTAAAATAGAAATACACTTTAACAAAGAGAAGTTCATCCACCCGTTTTCATTTCTGACTGTTTTTCCTCCCTAGAGAAAGAGAGAGCAATGTGAAGTGGGAGTTTGATTTAAAGGTTTGATTTAAGACACATATTTTTTTCCTAAAAGTAAAATCCTATTTCATAATAAGTAAATATAAGGCATTGAACCTTTTTAATAAAGAAGGTGTCTATTATTATGAATTGGTCACCAACTTGATATCATCTTTTGTTGTTATAAGAGTCATAAGTACTTTACATAATTTTTAAATCAAATTTTTTTGTCACATTCACATATATTTTTTAAAAATCTAGTTTAATGTTGGCAAATAAAATCTATGTTTTAGGGTTTCTATGAAAACATGTTCTTCATACCATTTTGCACAAAGGTGACATGATTGGGTATTTGTTTTAACAAGTCTGCCAACCACAGACATGTGCTTTACGACAGACTTTAACTCTGCCTCCAATTAGAAAACTCATAAGAAATAAGAAATGTCCCATAAGAAATATCATTAAAAGATCAATGGTAAATCAAATGCTTGTCAATATTAAATTGCTACCTTTCTCTGGGGTAGGGAGGCAAAATACAATGCCAGCTGTGGCAATGCCAAAGCAGTGGATTTATAAAGGGGTCAGTAATTTTCAGAAATCTTTTGATCCTTAATCTTTATTGAGCTCATCACCTCACCCAACATAAATTGTCTTCCCCTAGTTTGCACACAAAATAAGCATGTACATCTTCATTATTCTGAAAGTCCATTTCACTTTCTGTGAAGCCCCTATATGAAGAGAAAATTCTATGATGTAAATTTAAGTTTCTTTTGGCTCTAAAATGGATCAGCTGGCTTTAAAAGCACACTGTCTGAAATGGTGACTAACATCATCATCGGAATAACCTTGGATACACATAACACATAAATGTGACTAAGATCTGAAACTGCTGGAAAATGTTTGAAGCCTTTGAAACCTATGGGGGAGCAGACAGCATCTGCAGTAGACTGGGGTATACTGTAGACTGTATTCACTTATGATAGTTCACACACATTGCACTTTATTTTTATTCAAATTATGAATTCTTCTCATTTTTGTTTTTGCCCTTATTATTACTGAATTATGACCCTTGTTAACAAAACTTCCCAATAGGTAATTCCAAAATAAGACAAGTAGTTAATACATGTACTAAGCAAAAATCAAAACAAAAACATGCCTCATGTTAAAGCTTTATGGAAATTGTGAGGCATTTTACGAAGTGTGTGTGTATTTATGTATATTCAACAGAAACCATTTTGTGCCTCTAACAACTTTATTTTTCAAACTATGTCTTTATTATTGTTTTAAATTTTTCTTTCCTCTTATTTAGAAAATAATTATCTCAGGACATATGACACCTGAGAATTGGGAAGGAAATATTAGAATGTATGCTCATCAAGTGAGATATGGATATAAAATGCCATCTCATGCAGGTCAGTCATATTTAAAATTATGTTTCCTTTAGAGAAGAATGTACCCACTGATAAGCTATCTCATGTAATCAATGGGCATGACTTCCTGTGAACTCTACTCATGCTGAATTCCTATAGTTAATAGCAATAGGGGAGAAGGAACTTAAAAAACTCTCTTCTATTTGATAGCTATAGAATCCTGGCTAAGTCCAAGGCTTAGCCAGAGAGCATATTGGTTTCAGCAGACTATAGTAAAGTTAATTAAGGATGATTAATGAAGCATTTTCCTTCCAATGATATCTGTGACAGAACAAAGCTGTCTGAGGCTTGTCAAGCAGAATTTGAGTTGAATGAGTATTTATGTGATCAAATCTGAAGGCTGCCTCTTGACAGAGCGAGGATTCATCAATCAATTGCTCTGGCTCACGGTGGTGGGAAATTGGTCTATCCCAGTAGGTTCTGCTCCCATCCTCCATTTTTTTTTCATTCAATCATCCCTCAGGCTACAATGCATCTTTAGCTTTTACCTCTAACCATCTTAAGGGCTATCAGGGAAAAGTAAAGGCAAAAGTGAAAGCATCTATTCTGGTGGTTCTTTCTCAGCTGAACTCACACAATTGATTTCTTTTAAGCAGAGGTTATAAAGTGACACAGGCCTTAGCAAGGAATTAATTGGCATTAATAAAAGCTATCTTGCAATCTTAGGAGAAATGAGCGTGAACTTAGTCCAAAGCTATAACATAGCTGAACCTTTTTCCTTTATAAAACTGTATATTGTTTCTTAAACTTTTGTAGAGTCAGTTGATTCCAAGAATAGTCTAAAGAACAAACATAGTTTACACTGCAGACTTTTGCTTTAGCCATGTATATTCTACAATCTGCAGTGGTCAGATTTGCATTCTCAATGTGATGACCATTGGTCCTGCAAGGAAAGGCCCCGTTGAGCACCAGTTCGGGCAAGGTCAAGCATTGATCTACCCGGACAGCAGACTCATTTTCACCTGGGACATGCGGCGTCTTGTTTAGTTGCAATGGTACAGTAACAGTGCAGAGATATGATCAGAGATTAGCTAAAATAAGTATATTCATTTTACAAGGTTTATGCAAGTGATTTCACAAGCATTATCTGATTTGATGATCGCAAGTGTGATGGTTCTTATTAACTAGATGTGGAAATTGAGTTTGAAAGAGGTTCTATAACTTGCTAGAATGATATGGGTGTATTTGACTGAGATGGGCCGTGGATCAAATTCTGAGTATTTCCACTCTACTCCTCCACGTTTCTTGTGGACTACCGTCTTTCTGGCTGACCACTTATTTGTGCTGTCAAACGATGGTACAAGATTTGCACCCAGAATGTAAGTGTAATCATGTGAGTTTTTAATGACCAAAGCTACTTGAGCAGGTTCAGTCTGATATTACTTTGGCCGATTCTATATTTAATTCTGAGTTTGAATGACTGACACATCTTGGAGTGGAATGTTTCTGGCACGGCTAGGCACTAGGACTCCTGGCATTAATACTTTTCGGGGTAACACCCAACTGCATATGGTTTCTTCATAGTGTCAGTGTGGGAAATACACAAACAAATATGACTTCCCTGAAGTGTAGCCCCAGCAATTCCTGAGACATATTGTTCGGGAGAAAAAAATACGCATACACGTCCGTACGATTGTTGTTGTTGTTGTTATTTATTGAGATGTTACAAAGACACATTTTTGAAGATTGGTTTTTTATATACCAGAGAAGATACCTTCTTGGTTGTTTACCAGGAAATTTCACTTGTTACCCAAATCATGCTTACTCATCTTGAAATGTGCAATAATTGCGTTTATAAGCTACATTCTCACTGTCTGAAAAATAAGCATGAGCAATTATACAATAAAATTTACATTCAGTTTTAAAGTTTTGTAATCATTTGCCATTACAGTATTAATATTTGGGGGAAAATTGTTACCTTTGTTATGTGTTTCAGAGTGTAACTTGAGATATAAAAAGGAAAGTGATTTAATAAAAGGATTGCCAATGTAGTTGATCTATTATAATTAATATTGGTTTCTCTTTATTTAGACTTAAACACAAATCCTGATTAGTTTTTTTATTTGTAATTTTTAATTATGGGTACTTAATAGTTGTATATCTTTATAGGGCACATGAGATATTTTGAAACAGGCATAAGATGTGAATTAATCAAATCAGGGTAATAGGGATATTCATTGCCTCAGGCATTTAACATTTCTTTGTGTTAGGAACATTCCAATTCCACTCTTTTAGTTATTTTAAAGTGTACCCTAACTTACTGTTGATTACAGTCACTTTGTTGTGCTATCAAATATTGTTCATTCTATCTAACTATATTTTTGCACCCATTAAAGTTTTTAAGTGTCTAAATTATAAGTTTTGATTTTTAAAATCTTTTTGAAACAGGTAGTTAACATTCCAAAAATTCAGGATAATCTTTAGCTTTTTAGCCATGCTGTCCTTGAGAATTACATTAAATATTTTTTACTTAATATTTTTTTCTTTAAATGCTTTTCTGTGAGAATATTAGATGGCCTTGTTTTTGTGTTTTATTTTCCCCACTATTTTTGTGTAATAATATTGAAGACCCCTTGTGTAGGTCTAAAGATTCTATAGACTAACAGTTCCTTATTCTGTAAAATTTTGGGAGATAAGAAAATTTATTTATTTGAGTTATAGAGGAAAAACCCAAATATCATAAAGGTATGACCTAAAGACATCCACATAAAGAAATGAACTTTAGTCTTTCATTTACCAACTCTGTGTATTTGTCAGTGTCTTCTGAGATTAGAACTCTCAGAGTGCCGGATATATCCAGCAAATACAGAGTGGAGAACTCCTTTTTCCCTTGTTATGCACTCTATGTTTCTGTGAATACTCGTGGATTTTAGTAGCCATATGGATAATTATATTGCAATCTGAGCTATAGAACTCGAAGGGCTGTCATGTCAACTACAATTAAGTCAGGTCTTTGTCCATTCAGTATTTAGGCAATTGATTTCTTAGAGTTAAGTACAGGATTTTCATGTCTATTAAATTTTAAAAATTAATTCAGACACATAGCTCTGACCTGGAAAGATAATTTAATATCTAGTTTCTGTTATTTCATGGACTTTCTACTTTTACCCCATGCCTATTCCCTCCCTCGGGCATATATCACTTTGATATCATCCCCTCCTCCCTTCGTCCAAGTCACTGATAAGATGTCTGAATGAAACAGGGCAATTTCCAGGTTGATATTGAGCCATCGATTGCCCCTGTTTGTATATCCTGAAGCCCAAATATCCAATAGGCTCCAATGATAAACATGAATAAACAAGATATCACTTTTACACCTTGGATGAATGCATGACATTCCCTTTCAAGTTATAGTAACAGCGTAGGTAACAATAATTCAGGGCAGATCTTTTGATAGGTTTGGTAAGTTGCACTGTGATTGCAAAACTAATAGTCACAACTATCTGTGAAAGTATGAAAGTACTTCCAATTTTAGTAGTTTGGTCATTCAATGGGCATCATTAATTTTGGTGAATTGGACTAGTTTAACTAATCTCTCTTGGTTAATCTTACATTATTCAAAAGAATATGGCAAATATTGATTTGGTAATTGGCAAATTAAGAACAAAAAGAAATGTCCATGCATAATTTCCCCATTCTTTTATAATATTTTCTACTAGATTAATTATAACATCATAGAACATAGCACATTGGTCATAAGTTTGGCCACATGGTAAATGTAAACATTAAAATTTGGTTAAAAATTGAGGTTTTAGGAAATGCTAAGAAAACTTGATCAGGGAGGAAAATTTATATTTCTCTATATTTTATAATTGAAAATATTAGTAGCTTTCGTATTTTACAAGATTATAACTAAAAGGTATGGGCCCTGTCATTCTAATTCAGTATTTCTAGAAAAAAATCTTCAACCAGACATAAACAAGCAAGCAAGCAAATGAACAAAACCCAGAGAATGCATTCTTAGTGAAGAAGCTGAGACTTCATTCCAGGTCTATAATGAACTATGGGCTGTGATCTGAAAATTTATGACCAAGGTTTTTCATTTTTAGGTTCCTGAACAGTCCAATAAGTAAAACTTTTCATTCTAAGACCAGGCAGACTTAACAGATACGAAAACTAGTTGAAATTGCACTGACAGACTTACTCCATCCCCCTATTCTTTGCTAAGTACCCTAAACACACATGGTTTTTTCCCCTAATTTTTCTGAGCAATCCAATGTCTCTGCAGTGTACAGAATTCCACCAAATCAGATTGTGATGTTTGTGCGCACGTTTCTCCTTCATTTTTTACGTGACAAAGAGATTTCTTTCTGTCTCTCTCTCTCCCCGCCCAAGTCTCTCTCTCTTTGCTTTCACTCTCTCCCTATCTCCTCCCCCTACCGCATACAAAACAGAACAAAACCCACTCCAACATGCTTTTCTCCTTCTCATCTTCAGCCTTTACACTGCCCTCCTCCATTTTATCTTGTCCATGCCTCATTTCCCTTTAGGTCTCAGCTTAGACCTATCTTCATCTGGTAGTCTCGCACATGCCCTCTCGGGGTTGTTTTCCTTCCACCCGCATCCCTGGTCCAGGCAGGTGCTCGTCTTATGCACTCTGTAGTCCTGACAGTGCTTGCTTATGCTTCTGCATCCTCCAGCAGACTGCAAGCTCCATGAAGCCTAGGCCCAGGGCTGCGTTGTTTATGGACACATAGCCTGGCAATAGCAAGAACTCAATAAATAGTGGGGGATGAAAGAAAGGAGGAGAAGAAGGGGAGAAAGGGACAATACTGTTTTATAGAAAAGTATCTTAAGAGCTCTTTCAAGTTAATTTTCAGATAGTCCACAGCTACCTACCAGGAATCTACAGTAGAGATGGGTAAGGAGTCAGCACCCTACATAGGAACAGACCCTGCTACTGGTAGCTGAAACAGTGCCCCAAATGCCAGCCTTCGTATATGTAAAATCACCTACTCCACACATACTGAAAGTTTGGGAGTAGATGTGGCCCCCTGGTAAGGGTCGATATATATTGACATGCAAGACAGTTAGGCCTGGGGCCCCCTTCCCAACTGCCAGGCTGGTCATTTGCCTTGTCTTTCCCCCCTTACTCCTTTACTTCTGGCCTTCTTCCAACTGTGGGCGGAGAACCTGGGCTACTTTACATACATCATAGAGTCTACCCCAAATTTTCCTGCTTAATATCTTTTCTCCTCTTCATATTAATAAATTGGCTGAGGTACTATGGTTAAGATAATTAGCTCCTGTTTAGGAGGCAAGAATGCTCAAATTTGGCTCCCTCATGTATAAACATGTGACCTTGGACAAGTCACTTCTCTGAGCTTTGCTTTCCTCCTCTGTGCAATCAGGATACCAGCTGGCCTGTGTTCAGGTTTTCTAGATGATCAGATGCTTGTGAAAATATTTTGCAAACTCTAAGCAGTGGGAGGCCACAAATTGATAAAAATTGATGACAGGTTCATGGACACTAAATTGTCCATCAAGAATGGCATTGAGTTTCCGTTATAATGTGAAATAGATCATAAAATAGGAGGCTTTACTTAATTATGAAATGGGGTTTGGAATGTCGGGTATCTGTATAAAGAGATATTCATAAGTGCCATCTTTTGTTTTGAGTACCTCTGGAAAAGGCCCCCTACTTTATGGTTTGCTACTCTAAAAACTCACCCAGATTTTTAAAATACCTTGAGTCCTGAATGTTTAGATTTAAATTATATTTATATCATGGTTGAGTACCATTCTGTCCTTGCCTAGATATGTGAATACTATTTTTGTGTGTGAGTAAGCTTAAAAATTGACTGTCTAAATATTTAACCAGAGTTATTTTAAAAGAATTTCATTATTTATCTTCTTTATGATTTATATTATCACATTCTGTGTCTGTAGTTATGGTTTATCATAAGCAACCCATCTGCTACAACAGCCAAATTGGAACATTCATATAAGATGAGTTCAGATATCATAAACATGACAAGAGATGGATTACATTTAGTCTTTCTCCATGTTTAACCAATTTAATTTGTTTCCTATGCAGAAGAGGCTCTAAATTTACTTAATATATGTTAGCACTTAGGAACATAGTTAGAAACAAGGCGAAGGTCTTAACCTATTCGTAAATAAATGAGAAGATTCCTGTCGGAGTGAAAGAGAGAGAGAGAATTTATGTCAAACAATCAGGAATTTAATACATAGTGGTCTTTTAGGATGTCCAGTTTGTGTACATACTCTTAAGGCATGATTACGAATAACTTCACTTCCTATAAACAAAGTGACTGGAGAAATTACTCACAGATACAACAAAAAGGGGAAGAAAGGTAAGACGTTTTAACCAAAGCCAATAAGTGAATTACTTTCCCTGAAAAGGTTAAAAATGGCAGATTTATTTTTCACTGCCATAATATTTGTCTTTGTTGGGCCAGCTATCTGAGGTATTCTCCAGAAGATGCAGGGCTCATTGAGACGTCACCAGACGACCTCAGGTTCAAAGTTACAGCAGAGCCCTGAAGGATTTTTCCCCTCTGTAATTTGGGGACTCAAGGAGCCTTAACTGAAGGTGAAATCTGCTGGCTGAATGAAAGTATTGATACCGCTGTAGGGAAAGCTTTCCGTGATTATACTGGATTTCCCTCTGCCCCTGGTAAAGGTCAAGTAGAGGACTTTGTAGTGCAAGCAAAAGATTCATTCATTTTTCACTCTTTAGGTAAAGGACTTATGTCATATTATTAGTGAAAATGTGATTAACTGTTAAAGCAACATAGGTCTTAATGATCTATAAAGCCATTTCTCTCAAAGTTATGGATTCATTGCTCTGAAGTACTAAATATATGTTGTTCTAGGATTATGCAAGTCATGAATACTAAAATTAAAAATAAACATATTTCTTTGATGATGATTTATAACCAAACAATTTGGGGCTAATACATTCACATTATAGGATGCAAATATAAATGTGACATAGTTGAGTGGGCCTTTAAGATGAAGTGCCATTATTTTTGGAAATATGGGCAGTGCCTCAACTTCATCACAGCCTTTGTAACATAATGTTTTGGGAGCCTGTGACTGATGTTTCAACTTGCGGCAGCTTGGTTCTAAATTCCATATTTAGCAAGAGAATGGTTTCATTCAGCCTCATTGATGATCTAAAAACCCATATGTGGGGATATTATATGCCATTGTGAATTAGTATGTGGAGTTAGTAAAATGAGATTAGGTGGCTCCTTTGCAGTAAGACACCGAGTTCACAATGAGCACAAAGGTAGAGTCAAGACAATCGCAGACCCAGCAAAAAATACCATCACAATCCAGTGTCCATAAGAGTAGGCACCCAGAGCTCCTCTATAGGCTATTTAGAAATTCTCCAGGGAGTACTGACACTAACATCTTCGTTATACATCATAGTTATTTCCCCATGTCATGACAAAGATCTACACCCCAGATTACTCAACAAAGTAAAAAGTGGTACAGAAGGTCAAGTTGACCTTGTTTTCTTTAAGTCTCTATCTTTTCCTCTGGTCCTCTACATCTTCTGTTTCAAAAACCACATTTGGCTATTTATCTCTTTTTCTTTCATTCTTCTGTTTATGTCCTCTACTTTTCCTTTTCTTTCTTTCATTTTTATTTTCCATCTTTCTTTCCCCATTTCATCCTGTTTCTTTCTGAACCAAGGTAGGAGATTCACTGACGTTAAGTATATTAACAGTTCCATTTTTGGCACTGTCAGAACTTGCTTAAAGGAAAAATGTTTTCTGGTATCAAGAGAGGATTGAATTCCTTAAAACAATGAATATGTGATTTGCTTCCAATTCTTGTATTGGGATTACTAACTTTATTATTGGAATCTAAGTGGATCCTTAATTTTTATTGGTACAATACGAATAATAAGATAGTTATAATGGTATTTGTGCAAGGCTTTTAAAAAATAATTTAGTAAGTAGAAAGATGGACAGAAGGAAGCAAATGATAGAGCACAACACACGTTATACGAGCACTGCTGACTGCTGTACAAATTAGACGGCCCCGGTGTGCGTTTAATTTATGTAGCTGATAACCCAAGTTAACAGAGACGCTGGCACTATTATGGAGGTAATATTTTCTCAAGGATGTACAGTCTTAAACAACTTCTTCCTGTATTAGGTTCATACATGCTTTTCTTTAACATAAAGCAGGTATGTCTGTTCTCTTGTTCCATTTCATTTTCTTGGAAAAATAAATTTATTGTAGGCCAGCTGAATGGAAATTCTGCTTACTGTTTACGACTGAAGTTGCTCTCCTCTTCTTCTGTATTACCCAGGGAATTAGTTTAATATAGAGTCTTATTCCACACCCATTTCTTTATTTTTCCCCTCTCAGTCCTTCTTTTCAGGGTTCTGTTTCAAAAACTATATTGCCACAGAGCAGCTGGTAGCATTTAGCAACCACCTGCACAAGTAGTTCTGTTTCCAATGGAAGAAAATTTAGCTTACATAAGGCAAAAAACTGTAACGTGTCGGCTTTTCCATTTTTATTTGTATTTGTGTACATTTTCTTACTCACTGATGAATGTTCTGCTAAGTGAAACTTAACTCCTTGGTAAAGAATGAGAAACAGTATGGTGTGGCAGTCATTTGTTTCAGTAAGGCTTGGTTAAATTGAAACTCTGTCATTAAGGTGAGAGGTTGATCATAGCCAGGAAGAGACTCTTAAAATCTGTAATGTCTTTGAAGGGTGAGAAAGCACCCTCTTGAATTGGAAACTTCTACCATGATTTTCCAGGTAACAGTCCCGAGTGAAGACTATGGAAAGCATCACGATGTGTGCTGGATTCCAATGGACAGCATTGTACAGTCAGACTTTTAAGACCTAACAGTAAATAAATTACTTTTCTATTGCTTGGGAACAAGTTTAAATCTCCAAGATTTTATTAAATTGTTCACATAACTACCTACTGAATATTGATCTTAACTGTGCCAGCAGTAACTAATGTGGCAAGTAGCTTGATTTCCCTAAATCAAGGTAGCTATTCTGTAAACGAAACCCCAGCCTAAAAGCTGGCCATCAACAGATGATATCTGCTGACTAACCTATGCAAAGCCAGCTGCAGCTCGTAACTCACTCTTGCTTGCCTCTCTCGTTTAATCGTCAATCACCATTTTTTTTCTAGGTCAAGGAACTGAGTCAGAGCAAGACCAGGTGACTCAGTCAAGTTTTGAATAGCTAATAAGTGTAAACTCATGCAGACTTCTAGCATAGTCATCTTTTAAGGGGAAAAGTTCAGCAGTTACTATTGTTTTATTTAGGTGTAAAAGTTATTGGGAGCCAGAGAATATAGCTACACAGTTATTCTATTCAAGAATCTGAACCATGTAAATAAGTGCTAGATTTCTTGTTGTCCAATTTTAAAATGAAAAGGATCCTAGAAGAAATTTAGTATGACACCTTGGCTTTATAGATTAACAAACCAAATATATGACTAAGGACACCCACTAGTTAATGGTGATGCTGAGACAAGAACCAAATTAAATGAATTCTCTTCCTCCCTCCCTTTTCTTCCCCTCCTTTTACTTATTCCTCATGCCTTTCTTCCTTCCCTTCCTTCTCAAATATTTGAGCCCATGTTCTGAGCCAGTTACTACTTATCTAAGCTAGTTATTAAGGATAGGCTATAACGGAGTCAGACACTGTCTGCTCTCAGGAGGCCTAGTGAGGCACACAGTCAAGTGAACTGGTGTGGTGCAGTTATAGCAGAGGTGTAGGATATCAGGTATGGGCAATGGTTGGGAGGCACACACAACCAAGTCTACAGGGAGTCAGAGGAGGTTTCCTTGAGGGAGTATATCTAAACCAACACCTGAAGAATGATTAAACTTTATTTCAATAAAGGGGAGTTATATAATAGCATAAAAGGATGTTCAGGCATCAGCCCAAAGACAAGACAGAGCATGGTGGAGATCATGAACTGACAGTTCAGCGTGAGTGTGGGAGGTCAGGGAGAACAGTGAGTGAAGAGACTGCGTTGAATTCCCTTTAAAGGTAACTTGAATTCAGCAGGCATTTAGATGCTTCTAAGACACCATTAGGAGCTATGCAGATTGCAAGATAATACTCTTTAATTATAATAGGATAGTCTAGTGTAGCGAACAACAGAATAATAAATCCCAAAACAAAGGGTACAGGTTATGAACTTCTCTTGGAGTTTGGAAGAGAAAGAGGTCACTGTGGCCCAAAGTATGAAAAGAAGGCTTCAAGGAAGACTTTTAAAGATGAGGAGTGCCTCTATAGGTTGCTATCTGATTGCATTCCTTTTCTTCATGCACACACAGTCTTCCTCGTCTTACCATCTGTCTCAATCTCCTGAATTTCCATTCACTCTTCATCTTATTGCAAACTTCATTTTGCCCACAATGCTTGAAGAGTTCAGTAATAATCTTCAGCTGCGAAATCCAGTGTCTGTTTTTCAGTCCTTGATCCACTATACCTTTCTCAGGACAATTCCTGCCTTCTTGAACCCTCTTCTCCCCTCTGGATTCTAGACCACTGTTCACATATATTCTGCTCAATCTCCTTTCCTGGGCTTTTGTTATTCTCCTCTTCACAGTCCTTACATGTTGGTGTTTTCCAGGCTCCAGACTTCAGCCCTTCTTTCTTCCTGTACTCTTTGATTCTTCTGGGTCATGTCTACCTAAAGATATTACCTATTTATCCAGTACGGACTCCCAGACCATTATCTTGGGCTCTAAACCTACTAATCTACCCTTTTGCTGAGCATCTCCATCTTGCCACACTTCAAATGAAATGAAATCCACCCTCCTTCCTCTAATTCTTATTGAGGTGATTTGTTTTGTCATCTACCTTAGTTCTCAAGCTAGAACTTGGAAGTCTATGTTCACTTCTTGCACTCCTGTTCTCTTTACCCATGTCCAGTTATTTGCCAAATTTAACATTCTACACCCCAGAGATATTTCTTGATTCTGCCTGGTCCTTTCAAATCACACTGCCTTTTCCCTCATTTAGAGCTTTCCCACCTATTGCCAACATTGTATGTAAGAGTGCTCTAAATGGTCTCCCTTCCATTCAAGATCATTTAAAAAAATTTTAATTTTAATTTTTATAAATCTAGAGGGTACAAGTGCAGTTTTGTTACATGGATATAGTGTGTGGTGGTGGAGTCTTGGCTTATAGTGTAACCATCACCTAAACAGTGTACATAATACCCATTGGGTAATATTTCATCCTTCAACCCCTCCCACCGTCCCACTCTGTCACTATTCCACATCTCCAGTGTCTATTATTCCACTCTTGGTGTTTATATGTACACATTGTTCAGCTCCCACTTATAGGTGAGAAAATGTGATATTTAACTTTCTGTGTCTGAGTTATTTCAGCTAAGATAATGGTCTCTAGTTCCATCCATGTGGCTGCAAAAGACATGATTTAAGACCCTCTTTTTTAGACATCAAACCTGAGATAAACTTTTATTTGCTTAAGGAACTACTCTGACTTCCTATTGTACATGGCCATAATTTCCAACTGTGTTCTGCTCAGTCCCAGAACCCTTTGGGACACTTCAAGAGTAGTGTTGGGGAAGGGAAAACCAAGTGCATTGGCCTCTTAACCCTCACCTCTTCTTCAAGCAATGCAGCATCACTTTTTACTTGTTCGATATTTCTGGGTTCGCAGAAGATTTTGCTTGAGGGGAAAATATTCTGTTGCTAAATAATGTTGAAGAGCCAAACTCTTCAGTCCAATATACATAACCCTTAAGTGACTTAATTACAAACTCTCTCTTTAGCTTCATTTCTCCCGTTTCTCTGCCCCTCACCATAATCATTGTTCACTCAGAATTCTATCGGAAGCATTGTGCTCCTTCACCATCCCAAGTCTTTGCTTATGTTGGTTCCCCCCAGTCCCCTTGAAGTCCATGGCTGTGTTTGCTCTTTATTTTCTCCACCTTCTCTACCTGGAAAATTCCTGATGATTCAACTCAAGTCTTGCCCTTGCAGCTGTCCTTGAGAGACGAGCCTGCAGAAAGACATTCATAATAAACCTCTTCTACAACCTTAACACAGCTGCTTCCACCTCCAGATTGCTTTTCCCCTGCCTCTTGGAGGGCAGGGAGTGGGTCTTATATTTGTACCCCAGCTTATAGCTCAGTACCTTCTATGCAGGAAGTTGTTGCTCAGTTTGTGTGAGCTCTGGCTGCTCCTCCTCCCGCTGCTGGAGCTATAATGACAAAGCCAAAGAACAAGTTTGAGCAAAAGATGGAAATATCAATAATGGTATTTTAGGTGTCTAGGATCATCTATCTTAAAGTCAAGTGCAGATTGGATAACAAAGGAAAAGTCTGAAGTCAAGGAAATAGGGGTATAAAAGAGCTTCTCAGAAGAGTAAAATGTGAATTAGATTAAAATTTACTACAGATGCATTGCTGAATTGATGGGATGAGAGAATATATCTCAGAGTAGAAAGCTGGAAAACTGAACTGTGTTCATTTTCTTTAGAAATCCTACCTATGGCAATGAGTACATCTCTCCTTTCCTGTGCATTATATATTCATGCCATTGAGCCATTGAGTCCAGATAAGTCATTTGGTTTTATCAGCCCTCTCCATCCCCATCACTTGGTGGGGTAGCTGTAGCAACAGCAACAACTTGCCCTTGTTGCTATGTGCCAAGCAATTTGTTATACACTTTACTTGCATTACCTCATGAGATAGTGTTCATGAAAGATAATGAGATAAGTACTATAAGTACTAGTACAGTATGGCCTTCACTTTGGAGATGGGAACAATGAGGCTCAGAGAGGTTAATTAGCTAACACAAAGCCTCAAAGCTAAGAAATTGTGAACCCAGGCTAAGAATTCACTTATGTTTGACTCTGGAGCCTGACTTCTGCTATACTCACTACTCAATCTCAGCAAGCTCTGTTTAGCCAAGCATTTTGGATCCAATATCTGAATATTCACAGGTGTTCAGGTAACATCTTCTTTATTAATGCAAATCAGGAAAGTTAGAGTTCCAGAGAAGATGAGTTCTCTAGCTATCGGAAGCTCATCTCTTTGAGCCCTGTGGCTTCTATAATATTGCCATTAAGTAAAGAAAAGTTTTCTAGAATCATTAGTCCAGCAGACCAGATAGCCAATCTTGTTTGATTCATGTCCGAAGTCAAAGCAAATTGACACTGAGAAACTCTCTTTTAAGAAAAGTGTATGTATTTTGGCACATGAGCTTAATCTCTTTGATGCTCAAATTAAAAGCAATTTTCCTACACTTCAGAGTTCTCTCAGCTGGATCTCACGTAACTGAAGTTGTTAGATAGCATTCCTGTAGATATCGACTCACAGCTTGCTTTGATGCTTTAAACAAGTTAGATCTCTAATATCTTTCTTAGTACTATATGCATCAAAAACTGGGATGCTATTTTAAAATGCAGATTGCTAGACTTAACCTCAGATCTACAATTTAGAACCATTGGGAGTAAGACTCAAAAATCTGAATATTTTTATGCAATAACAAACAGCATGAAGAGGAGTGTGGTGATGGTCCTTTGAAAAAAGTGGGGCTAAGAGTGCTAAGCATAGTTGTTAAAGTATACAGACATTTAATAATAGTTGTTAGCCTTGGCAGCTCTATTTTACATTACACCCTGCCAAATGCCTTTCAGCTAGTGGCTTTCTGTGGTAATTAATTGTAAGCACCTTGGTTCTGTGCATGTTTAGACTCAGTTCAAGCAGCTCTAGCACCTAACTAAGTGATCCCTCTTCTTATCCCTCTTCATTTTTTGTTTAGCTTTGATTTGTGGTTTTCATCCCCAGATATAAATAAAGTTCTCTTAGGTGCTCGTCTGAGCAGGAACTCTACATGTGTCTTATCATTTAATTCTTATAACAACTTGCAAAAAAAGACATCATTGGTTCCATTGCACAGATGAGAAAGCTGAGGCTTACATGGCTTAATTAACGTTCCAAGGTCACAGAAGCAGGGAGTTGGAACTGGGGTTTGAACCCAAGTTCACCTGACGACATACCACTTCCTTTTCTCAGTATGTCAGTTGCTTCGTCTCATTTGGCTTCTTACCCAATGAGTGCATATATAACCACAGAGTATGTATCCTATCCAGGACCCCTGGGTTATGTTGCCACCGAGCCTGTTTCTGAGACACATGCCTGTGGTACTTTCTGAATCCTCACTTTACTCATAAAGTTACATCCCAGGGAAGAATATTTAAATGGTATTTAAATTTTATTATTTAAATTCTGAGGCATAATTGAAATCTGGAATTATTTTTAGTAGCAGGTTTTTGTTTTTTTTTTAAACCAGTCTCAGTTAACTAGCCCAGTTAATAGTTGCTGTGTGGAGTCAAGGGATGACCTGTTTCCCTGGGACTGTTGCTGATGTTTTAGTCAATGTTGACCAATAGGACTTTCTACAAAGATGGAAATGTTCTGTATCTGCATTGTCCAGTACAGCAGGCCCTGGCCACATGTGGCTATTGACTTACATGGCTAATGTGACTGAGGATCTGAATTTTTAATTTTAACTTTAATTAATTTATGTTTAAACTTTAAACACGTGTGGCTAGTGGCCACCATATTTGACAGCATCAGTCTAGATAGGTCTACAGGAGGACAGTGAGGTTAAATAGTTAAAGATTCAAATCTGGAGCCAAACTGACTGGCTTACTACTAGCCTGTGTGACTTTGTGCAAATTACTGGGCATCTCTGTTTTTTATTACCTTGAATATAAAAAGGCAACAATAATAGCATGTGCTTCTCAGGTTAGTTATGAGGATTACATGAACATTTTTATGTAAAAATACTTAGCACAATGCCTTGCACATACTAAGTAAGGGCTCAAATATGTTAGCAGCTGCTATTATAACTTTTAATATTACTATTATTAGTAAATAATATTATTAGTAAATAATAATTATTATTCCTAAATAATTTGAGTTGCTTGCCTTTTTGAGATTTGAAATCTCCTTAGAAGTGCTGATAACATAGTAGCTGCTTAATACATATTTATTGATTTAAACTTTTGAAATCTCTCAGATTTAGGGCTTTTGATTCATAGGCTGATATATATAGAGAGAGTAGATGCTAGAGAGGGCTTCAGAAAATGCCTTCCTTTCCTCAGTTATACAATAAGAAATTGCAAGTCTGTTGGTCAAGATGAATAAGAAGGAAAAGAAATGAAGACTTTCCAATGTGTACAAAGATAAAAATAAATCCTATTATATTTTATCCCATACAACTCATATACCCAGGATCTTAAAAAGTCTATTTAAAGTTTGAAATGTCTGAGTAGGTGATCAAGGGAAAGGCCATGTTAACAGGACACATGATAAATAGTAGGAAATTGTTTCTCATCAGTCATGTTATAAATCTATTGTAGTGATTTTTATTGGCCAGTCAGTATACACAGTACCTTGTGTATCAAAATAAACACATGCACCTAAAAGAACTTGTACACCACACAGTGTGTATATATGTGTGTTTGTACATACACATCTATTAATATTGACGTTAAAATTAGATAGTAAAACCTTTTCATTTAGTGCCAACTAAGTCTAGCCACAGTAAATTGAAATTTTGAACTACTTTGGCAAGCCTTAGCTTATAAAGGCCTTGTAAATGGCTGTGCAAATACTTTTCTAAATGGAAATGATATTGGACCTGAAGTTTAAAGTACTATAGATAGAAAAGAGAGGTAAATAATTACCTTTTTACTTTGTGACCATATTGTAAATGCCAGACAATGGAAAAACTAGTAAAATTAAAAAGGAATTCCTAAAGTAAAACAACAACCTGGCTCAAAATTGTCTTTTCTCTTCATCTGCATTCCAGATTAATGTTGACTACATTACTGATGAGTCATTTTACTAGAGAATGATTCACGCTGCTTAGCGTATGCTGAATTGCAGGCCTGGGACAGAAAGGGAGTCCTGGGGAGGTGGTGGGGGCCGGGGGGCGGGGTGCGGGGAGGACTCAAGAGACACTCTACTGTCAGTGCAAGCTTATGGCTGCTTAGTTGACAGCTTAAAAAAAAGAAAGACCAACTGCTCAATCGAAGGAAATATAATATGTCCTTTTAATGAGTTGAATTTTAAAAACTTTTCGAGGAGAAGTGAAATAAAGTATTCATGAAAGGCTTTATCACAGTTGCCAGGCTACATCTTTATTAGCTGGTAAGAGGTGCCAATTGGTCAGTTTATCATAAAGCAATTCTGTCCTTTTAAAAACTTTCAGTGGTGTGATATTGAGATGGTCCTATTGTTACAGCCTTGTTTTATTGTTGACTTTGTGTTGATTTTATTATTCAAGTAGGCACCACCTATTGTTTCAGAGGTCAACGAGTTTTTTCACTGCATTTCGTCTGAACTGTAGTCCCTGGTCAGCCACACTCTTTCTTAGGCAAACATTCTGCAGCAGCTGGGTTGGAAACTATCATTCCACACATCACAGCAAATCTCAGACAAGTTGAGTTTAATTATTCCCTGTTGACTGGCTTTGCCATTACTAAAATCTCTTTTAACACACTAGCATTGAGAGTGGAAGTGTAGGGTTTCTTAGCTCTCAGCACAATAGCTTTTGCATTAATACCTCACGGTTTATTTCGTAAAGCAAAGGCCTACTTGTGGTCTCTAAAATCTGTTTAAACATAAATTGCAAAGAAAGGCATGGGTGACACACTAGCTATATATAGTGAAAGAAAAGCCTATGGATAGCTTTAGAGACTTTTTGAAAAGAGTAGATTCCTCTTAAAAAATTATTTTGCCTTTCAAGTCTATGTTAAAGAGATTTTAATCACCCTTTTGTTTTCCTTAACTTTTAGAAATCATTTATGCTTTATTACTCAGCTAAATAAATAATGTGGGCATACTGTATCCCAAACGGAACTTTTCACAATATTTAACAAACTAATTTCATGATTAATAGTGTCTAATCTGAATGTCCCATCAAAGCCCCATGCAGCCAGAGGTGTTCAGTGTTACTAAAGATGAACAACCTCACAAAAGGGACAGTTCAGTGACTATTTCCAAACAGGTTTATAATAAAACCTTGGGCGGTGGATATCTAGCATAACATATCATGAGATTTATCACAACCTAGAAATTAAGTAATACAAAGGGAAAGAACTGAGAAATTTGTGTTTTAAAAATTCATTTTGAAATATCAAACATGGGAGAACCTAGCAGAGGGGCATTACTGCTTTCAAAATTATGAGGGGCTAGTGAACACCACCTGATTCTACTAAAAAGATGGCCAGAAATTTCTCTTTTTTGCTGCTATGCATTGTTCTCTGCAAGCTCTGGGCTTACAGCTTACTCCTGTGGAAACTACTAGAATGTGGTAGGATTGACCCCGAGGGAACCAGGTCCTTGTTGATGGTAATTTCTTGACTCTGCTCTATTGGGGGCTGAGGCATATTACCAATTTTACAAATAATCTTTTAAAACCCTGAATCTGATTATATCTCTCCTCTGTCAAAACTTGTCAGCGGTTTCCAATTGCATTCATAAAGTTCAAAATTCATAACGTCACTTACGAGGCCCTCTATCATCTGGCTCCTGCAAACTCTTCAGCCTACCCTCTCTCTTCATTCTTCTCTCAGTCCTTCACTTCTCTCAGTTCTTTAGACTTGCTCACAGGCTCTCATACATTTCCTACATACACATATTCCTTCCTTCCTTCAATATCTATTGAGTACCAAGTGTGCCAGGCACCATGCTGATTGCTAAGGGCGAGGTAGGTGGGTAAAATATACATGGTCTGTAGCCTCCTGAAGTGCATTAACTAATCAGGCGCCAGAAAGGGAACCAAGACCTATAAGAGCTGTTCTCTCTGACTGTTTTTCTCTTGTACATAGCGGCCTCATTCTTATATTTCATGTCTCACATTAGACACTCTTTCCTGAAGGAAACTTCCCTGATACTCTTGATATATACTGAAGAAATATAACAGAACCATATTAACAGAAACTAGACTTGAAGAATTTAGAAAAACCCCACTTGACTTTGCAGCTTCTAGGTTCTTCTTGAGTTTTTATTGGTCATCTTCCCTCACTTGGTTATATTTAGCTCCTGTGGGTTAAGGCCACACCTAGATGTTTGGGTGAGGATCTGGCATACAAGGAAGATAAGAAAATATCTGAAAGAGTTACAGGGAATCATTTGTTGAGTATCTACCCATCTCAGGTATTTTACTCCCATTAAAGTTTTGTGATCTTTATACAAATATGAAATACGTATAGAGAAACAGGAGAACATAGAATAAGAGCACAGAACTCTAGAAGCAGATCACTTAAACCTAGATTCTACCACTGGGATCTTTCTGCTCCCTCAACTTGAAATTGGAAATAATACAGGTTGAGTATCCCTTTATCTGAAATCCTTGGGACCATAAGTGTTTCAGATTTCAGACTTTTTTGGATTTTGGAATATTTGCATATACATAATGAGATATCTTGGGGATGGAACCCAAGTGTAAACAAAATTCATTTGTGTTTCATACACACTTCATACACAAAGCCTGAAGATAATTTTACATAACATTTTTAGTAATTTTGTGCATGAAACAAAGTTCATGTACATTGAATCTTCAGAAAGCAAAGGTATCATTGTCTCAGCCACCCATGGGGAAAATCCACTGCATCATATTGGCTCTTAAAATGTTTTAGGTGTTGGAACATTTTGCATTTCACATTTTTGGATTAAGGATGCTCAACCCGTAGTATCTATTTCTTCTTAGGACTACTGGGAGACTTATATGAGAAAATATATGCAAAACCATTAGAACATTCCTGGCACGTTGTAAGTGCTGGCTCTTAATATTATTCTTATATCATAGATGAGAAAAAAGGCTTGGGAGGGTTAGGTAATTTTTGAAGACCGTAGAGTTAGAAATAGAAAGCAACAGAGCCAGAATTGCAACACAGTTCTTTCCAGTTTTAGACTCTAGCATCTACTGTCTGCACCAGATCAGGTAAATGTCCACCCAGTGAGTGAAGGAGACACAATGGGCAATCATTAGTTAGTGGAGGAGACAGAGTCTGATTTTAAAAGGCTGAGTTTTGAGAAGTTCTCTTCAAGCCTGCTTTTTGTGAATAAACCTGTGCTTGAGTTCTTAAGTAATGAATAGCAGGGGCCATTCGAGTAAATGTGTCCGCTGGTTGCATAAATCCTAGGGAGGCAGCACATTCTTCTGTTTAATTTTAAAATGCTATGTGTCAAGTTGAGGAGGGAAAATAAGAAAGGAACACCCTTGTCTTGTGCTGACAAATTGCTTTCTCCAAATATACCTTCAGTTGGACATTATTTTGCAGAATCTCAGATCTAGTGCCTTTCCTTAGAAGATACGAGAAGTCATGGCTTAGCAATAAACTCCCCGCATTAACTTAATAAAGATAAAGTATCTTTTAGGAATTTCTCATAATTAAAGCATCGTTGATATAACTGATAATTTAGGCATGAAATTATGTCTAGATTTTTCTTTTTAGAAAGATGTTCTACTTAAGTTTTTTGTTGAACCATCAGGTCCTTTACAATTATTCTTTTTCTACCTATACTTTGCAGTAATCCAGAGTAATTAGAAAGTAAACTTCTGTAGTTTTGATGCCATGCATCCATTCCTATCCATTACATTAGTAACGTATCAACAGTGCCAGAAGGAAATGCTCAGTGGTAGGATCATTGACAATCTGTTCAAAATTTAGTTCCACTTTAATTGAGTATCTAATATGAGCCAGAGACAAAGGTGAATAAGACATTTTTTTTCCGGTCTTGGAAAACTTAGAGTTTAGTGGTAAGTTATATATACACTGATAGATATTTTTAAGATAACATAGATTAATTTATGGCTGTGAGGAAGCATGGCAAAATGTCCACTATTGGGAGTTTGGGAATTTGTCACTCATTTCTGGAGATTAAATCCTTAAAATGATAAGCATGAGTTAGCCAGGTAAGTCAAAGGTAGAAAGGATGTGCTGGGCAAAAAGAGATCTGCCAAAGCAAAAGCTCACCTTTGGTTCAGGTGAGTATTCAGGTGAGTGTGAAGACTTACAATCTGGTCAGCACTTGCAGAGTGCACAGAATGAAGTAGAAGATAAGAGGACACTTGTCTGACATGGCAGTGGAGGCCAAATGGAATGTCTCGTATGCTGTGTGAAGTTCCTTGGCCTTCAGCTTTTCACTGTAGATAGTCATTCAGTGACTTTAAGCAGAGAATTAACATTGTTTTATTATATTTTTACACAAGATAAATCACTCTGGCTACATGTGGCAAAATGGGTCTCACGTGAGTAAGTCTGGATGCAAGGAGTCGTGTGATGATTAAAGTGAGAGAAGACAAGCGAAACTAAGGGGCAACCGATAGGAGAACTATTCAGGAAATACAATTGGCAAAGCTCGGAGATTGGCTGGATTTGGGACCCGAGAAAGGTATAGAAGCTACGAGAGTGTAGACAGAGAAAAATAGTGAACACAAAATGTTTTCAGAGTTGTACAGACTGAATTTAAATGGCTTTGAGACAACTGGATAAACCAGTTTGGAATTCAGAAGGGAGCTTGTGGTTAGAGGCATTGTCAGGGAATTACCAGCATCGGGAGTGAGGGAGGATTAAAGATCTGAGAGTGGGTGGAAGAGAACCTTGTGGGCATGTTAAAGGGATGAATAGGCTGAGGACAAAACCCTGGGAGAAACCCAGCAGTTCTTCAGCAAGTGGAGAAAATCATCTCAGGGGAGCATCCTGAATAAAAAACCCAGAGGAGTAGAAGGCAAACCAGGAAAGTGGGGTCATGAATGCCAAAGAAAGAGACCATTTCAAGGAGGAGGAGGAGGTTATTTAGCATCAAATGTTGTAACTTTCACAAGTATTTTATGTTTCTTCCTATGTTTATTTTTTTACTACATTTATTGATGATGGAAATAGATACTGTATGAATAGGGCCAAAATGAAAGAGAAAAAAAGTCCTTTCCTTAGGGTAAACTATAGAACAATAATATTTTCATGTAAATATAGTAAGTATAATAAAAATCCTTTAATTGATAATCATATAGTACATAGAGTTTATAAAGTGTCCTCATATCCAATGTCACTTGATTGTCACAGGAATCCAATATGACAAACATCGAGAGCTTAGATGTTCCCCCTTCTTCCAATTGTGGAAGCCAGTCCACGTTGAGGCTAATGTCTTGTCGAGGTTCCCTACTGGTGAGATGCAGAGCTTGGACAATAGTGTTGTGTCCCCAGCCTCCTGACCCACTGAGACTTTATGATACCATGTTAGGAATCCAAACATGATGAATAGTATACATTCCTTTAGCCTATGGATACAAAAATCTTCACATACATTCCTCAGGTTTATTACTTTCCTTCTAGTTATTATTATTCAAAATCTTCAATTTCATAAAGTTACAATAATCCAAATATCAATTACCAATTTTTTATATAATCTCTTCTGTTCCATTTTTCATGTCTATAGAAAAAAAATTGCAGTACAATTTGTTTCCTTTGGGATTAAGTTTATTTGGGGGATAATTTCTAGATGGCTAGGCCTTTACGTATATCTGCAAGGGTACCTGCAGAAGCAAATAAAGTGAAAACCCACAATACAATTGAAAGTAAGAAAAGAAATCAACATTTGTCAGGATTTTGTATAACATTGGGAGACATTATCCTTAATAAAATAGGTAATAATCTATATAAGACTAGACAAAAAACTAAATCCATGTTATTGGAGGTGACATGATTACATTACTTGATACAAGGTATCTACTATCTCAGTTCTTGAATTATATTTCTCTGTCAGGTCAAATATTATGGGCAGACACTTTTTTTTTCATATTTTTTGCATATGTCCCTTGGTAAAAATTTATAATACCCATAACAAAAGGAGAGTTCCTCTTATTTTTTCATTCCTCACTTCTTTCTTTGTCAGTATTGCCTGTTTCATATAGATATCACATGAGTTTCCTCTGTCTTGTGCCCCACTTTGGATGGAACCCATTGAATGTTGGTTTAATTTCCTATTGCTCATTCTGGAATGACCTGGCATTCCTTTAGTATTTATGTTTCCTCTCTTGGGAACTTTCTATTTTGCTAGAATGAGTTCTCTATCTTCCCTTGAGAAAACTAAGGCCAAAAGTTCTCCTCCACCCCATCTCTTCATCTATATTTTAATAGCTTACTTGAGTACTTCTTTCAGGCCAGTTTCCTCTTTTCTCTTAATGGTCTTTTCCATTTTACAATAGTTGAGGAATAGCTTCTTATCCCTGTTACTAGGTATTTTCATTTTCTTCCTCTGCCTTACAGTAACATGGAGTAAGTGCTTGACAAATGATTATCAAATGATTTATTCCAGTAATAATTTATTTCATTTAGAATTATTTTCATTTTTGGATCAATATCTAAATGCCTTGTAAGGATTGTTTTATACTACTCTTTTTAAAGGATTCCGATGGCTACGATATAAATATTAAAGAGCTTTATAATTTTGTCATAAAATAATATTTCAAACTTGTATTTCATCAAAAGTGTTTTGGATACCTACTATATACAAACCACTGGACTGGGCATTAAAAGAAATATAAGAATGACAGGGGTCCTGTGTTGAAAAAGAATAAAGCCTAACAGAGAATTCAGGATAGATGAAAATCTGACAGTCTACCTTGAATTATTGTTGGTTGTTTTCATGAGAAACAAAGCAATTGAATTCATTCTTATATACTCAGTAAACATTTTTAATAGAAAAAGGTAATGGTATTTTTCTTGTGACATCTTGTTCCTCAAAATCTTCACTATTATTTCTTCCTTGCTAAAAAAAAAAGATACTTTCAGGTAGAAAATTGGCATGCATAAAATTAAGTTATGCATGTGTATACTTAGAGAAGATAAACGTTCTTAATATAAGGCAAGGAATTTATAAGCATACAGTAACAGAAAAACAAAAATGTCTGAAATTTTGAAATCTTCCTATTGATTTCACAACATTGAAAGCAGAATATCCATTCTGGAGGTTTAGCATATGCATACAGAAGACTGTTCTGTAATTTATACATGAAATACTGCCCATTGGATTTAGAATATAGAATTTGAAATCGAGAATCAGAGTCTACAGTGTTAGCCATTCTTTGATGGAAAAGGACATAATGGATAGAACCTCAAAAGCCCTAGTAAGTTTATTTAAAAATGGGTTAATATATTATATTAATTATATCACTACTGCTGAATTCAGTAGTATGTCCTTCTTCAATAATATGAAGAGGAAAAGATCCCCACTGCTATTTTTATTTGAGGGGACACCTAGTTCTCCCAATTCTATGCAAATTACCTTAGAAATTACCTGTGAAGCTTTGTGGAATGTTGCCCAGAATTAGAGAAACTGATTGTTAATGTAGCCTAGAGAAAGAACCATAGCTCTAGCCACTTTGTGCTGAATGAAAATAATAATAATAATAACAGCCAAGCACACATTTTCGGCACACACACAAAAAATGTGTATACATATGAAATGTGCCTTCATCTAACTTGCTACAATTAAGTACATTGGAAAACAATAAAATTTGAGGGTTACTTTTGAGAGACTGGAGAGGCTTGGTGTTGACTTCTAAGGTCTGACTTGAAACAGATAATTTTAATGATTAAAATAGACATCTATATCAACAGAGGTAAAAATATAATGATCAAAAGAGGGTTTGTTGTATTAGGCATGTATACGAAATAGCTTTTGTGACAGTCTGGGGATTTCATTTCCAATATGAACTACATAAATGGCTAAATATAATTTTCTTAAAATATTACTTCATTGGGCCAGTAGTAAGATATCATCTTGGCCTTTGTATTTTAGCTGGCTGACATTTGCTTCTTTCCCATGAAAAAAAAAGTAGAACTACCCTCATATAGAATTGAACAAAACAGAGTATCATGCTGCCCCTCTCTGTTTATTAAGATAAACTTCTGATAAGATGGTTAAGCAGGAAGTTGAAATAGTTCAGGGAAACTAAAGGCTCCTTCTTGCTCTCACTGTCTGGTGCACATTATTTTACATTTTGGAATTATATTTTGAAGAGGTTTTTTTTAAAGTACAAGATATACTGAGTTTTGAATAATACTTAGGTTTCTTTTCTGTGGGTATTGAATAAGTGTGAAAAATGTCAATATTTTTATTTGTATTAACACTCTGAGGTCAGAGCAAACATTTAGTAATATGAGAAAAAGTATGCCATCTGGGTTCGGAATGTTTGCAAAACACGTAGGAGAACATATTTGGAAGTAAAACTATCATCATTTCCATTTATAAATGATTTTATAGCATATTGATTATTTTAGTCCAAATTACTGAGGTTAATTTAATTTATTTTGATAACTCCAGACACTTATTTTATCATAGTTTCAAGTCTTTCTTTTACTGAATATGCCTGACTCGGGGAAAGATTTGACCTGTGACCCAGGATAGAATATTAAGTATTGCATTTCTTCTACAAATCATGTGTGATTTTTTTCCCCTACATTAAATGATAAAACAGAAAATAAATTCTTCTTGAAAGCTATCTTCCTCAGCCAAAGCACATTGTTAAATTTAATTCGATCTATGCTTATGGAGTGAGCTAGTGCCAGATGAAAGAGAAATATTGCCTATAACTTTTTAAAAAGTAAAAACTCAAATCTGAGCAAATATAATTTTCTTATTCTTGCCTGCATGGTTATTTTTCTATAAATAATATATATAAATTTTATCTATAATAATCTATTATATGAAGAGATTTTTATCAATAATATATTCTATTTATATCTATAAATTTTATCTATAATTTTATGATTTTATCTATAAATAATAGATAATCTATAAATTTTATAGATATTTTATCTATAAAATCAAAATTATAAATTTTTGCTTTTACTATTTCCTTTGAATTTTTAAATATGTTAAATAATTTACCTTTGTATGGAGATTTACATTTTTTCTTAGCATTTCAACTTTTTTGTGAGATTGCCAATTATCTGGTTCCAGTCAGAAGAGTTGACTCAGTGAAAACGGATGTGCTATTTAGTTATAGCCCCTTCTGAGTATAAAGTTCAAGCACCAAGAACCTAAGAAAGTGAACTAATGATGTCTCCAAGACAATTTCGATCTGGAAAAAAAGATGTAGTATAGGAAATTAATTTAGAAACTTTTTGGTTTGCCCATAACCAATCATAATGCAATTGATGTTAACAACACTGACCTAACAGGATTTTAATCTAGAAACTGGCAACATTTATCAATTCCACAGCTACAATTCTTTAACCTAATATATCTCAGCCAAATGAAGCTAAAATAATACTATAATTTAATAAAGAACCAAGTAGCTTAATTTAAAGCAACATGGAAAAAAATCAGATAATACTGTAAGGTAAAAAATTATTAGCATTATTTCTAGAATCTAAAGCATTTCTAAGAAAACTAATTATGAAAAAATCTAAAACTGGTTTAAAAATTTCTTCTGAAAAATTATCAAATTATTTAACAATAGAATTACAATTGTTTTCAAAGCCTTTTTCCCCCCAGTCATGTTTTCATATGAGAAGCTGCTATTCTCCCTCATTTCTCATAGATTTTAAAGACTATTTTGAAGCTATATTCTTTTAGAGAATCTGAGTCAGTAACTAGGTGGGTACTAACACTGTTAATTGAAGTAGGGAGCCTGGAAGGACAAGTACTCAAAAGCTATTTAAGTGTGTACATTCTAGTATGTTTTATTGAAAACAATTTTAAAGCCATATATGTACGTGTGTATGTCTGTATGTATATGTAAAGCATATAAAATCAATTTTCCTACATTAAGGTTACATGTCTATTCATAGAGGTATAGATTACATATGTATAATGTAAATTTTCAATTATCCAAGACCAAGTTAACTTTTTTTGGAGGAGTTAGAGGGCAGAGATTAACTATGGTGAAAAGCAATTATAGAGGATTTGTGAAAGCAATGGAAATTACTGTTAATCATCTGAATCATCTACATATTAAGAGAAGTTTATTATCTATAACTGTATGGTAGATAATAAATACACAGCATCTTTTCTTCTGTCATGTGGGGTGTTGAGCTCCCTGGCTCATCACACAATCACACACATCATACGATGCCATAAAGCTCTACTCCTCCGATCAGCGCTCATCCTTAGCACTTAGCAATGGCTGGTCACTTAGAAAAGGTCAGAAGGCCCCATGGCTTGCAGTAGAACTGGTGGAGTTAGGTAAGGAGGAAAAGGCACAGGGAGTGACTATGCAGCTGGGAATTTCTGTTCAACAGGGCCTCTAAATTAGAAACAAATAGATGAAGAAAAAAGTAAAATTCACTGTGAAACAAACAAATAATGGATTATAAAAAGAGACAATAACATTTTTGCTTTTTCTTGCCAAGTAATTTACATAAGTTATGTACATTTGTGAACATACTTTATTTATGTAGTTTGTGTATTTAGTGTATAAAAGCTTTTGAACTATTATTTTTATTCTTTCCGATGTAAAAGAGTAATAAACCTGTTGTTAAAAGTAAAATGCACTTTAACTCAGTACATTTGCATAAAATAACAACACGATTTTGGTTCTTTTTTAATATTGATTACTTTGTTTTTACATTGACTTGATATAATGTGTGATTGCCATCCATACCCTCTTCATTACCTTACTTATTATAGTCACGTAACTAAGTACTGATACATAGATGCATTTATGTTAAAATCCTTACCTGGGAAGGGATTTGGAAATAATTATGAAATATTTATCTGTTCTGAAAAACTCCTTTTGAGCATTTGTTTGGAGTGATGTTGAGAAAGTTATAAAAATTTAGACAATTCAGATAATGTGAACTGGAATGTTCAGTAGCACCTTTGAGAAGGCTAGGAGAGGTCCTGAAAATAAGCAATGCTCTCTCCACCTTCTTTGTCATACTGTCATTATTATTGTTCCAGGGCACATTAACCTGTTGTTTTCTATAGCCACCATACAATGAATAGAAAACTATTAGCATTTTTTGAAGAATAGTTTTATGTTTCATTTAAGAGTAAGTTTTCTCTGCAATCACTGCTGTAAGCATTACCTGTGAGAAAGCTGTGATAATAATGGGAAGCTATTAAGATGAACAAGAGAAAGAACAGGAATTAAAAAAGGAACTTCGCCCTGCAGTCAGGGAGATGGGATCCTTCAATGAGAGAGGAATTCATGATACACATAGTATGGCCCAGCTGTTTGGGAACATTAAAAATCCCTTCACTTAAGCTGTTGAAAGCTGCAAAGAAGACCAAATGTTTTCCATCTCAAAACACGTTTTACTTAGCTATGTTTTGAAAGCTGTTATCTAAACATTAAAAAAAAAAAAAACCCAGCTATTTTAACATGATTCCTTCCTTGGGTGCAAATCAGCAGTTATAATTTAAGTTAGGAAAGAGTGAAAAAGGTAGAAGGAAAAGACACATTTTATTCTCCTACCTACGTGTTTATCTTTCCTTAAAGTACTTGAAGGACATAAAACAGGGAAATAAAAAAGTCACTAGCATACAGTTTTGTTAGCTTATCTTGTGAACATTTAACATTATGCCTCAAATTTCGTATGGTACATAAAGTGTTTTGCCTTGCAAGATCATGTATATGGCACTTCAAAAAAGCTAGTGGGACAGCTTACTAAATGTAATGGATGTGTAACAGCAGATCTTTAGATCTCTTGTATTTAGCATGACAACTCTGGGTTCTTTAGGTGCTTTAAACATGATATCTAACGCCACATATTTTTTTTCCTGGTGATGAAAAACATGGACTAATTACACACTTCTCATATGCTATAGATAGCTTGACCATCCGGTAGACTTGCAACATTTGATTATATTGTATCTCCTCTTGTCACCGAAATTAATCAGTTTTACAACTTCACTTCATTTTCTTAATGCATTTTTATGTTAATTTTCAATAGAATGAATGCTCACTTAAGTATAGTTTGGAAATGTTAGTCAAATGGTTCAATAAGTGGTTTACTTCTATGAACAAGTTTAAGAAGTGAAATTTTAGATGATTTCTGATAAAATGCATCTATATGTGTCTTCACCAAAATCTTTAAGAATTTTCACTAAGCAGTTTCAAAAGATGTACTGAAACAGGAACTGATTCCTACTTTAAGACTGACTTTTATAAACCAATTTATTTTCTGTCAAAACCCATGTCGACCATTATGTAGACAAAACGTTTGTCAGGAAACTTCACTAGGAATGTGACTTAGACAAGGAATATAACATGAGGTCAGTGCCTTGCACCCAGGATGCAGCCCACAAGTGGTTTTTGATGATAAAAGCACAAGGAAGTTTAAAACAGTGTAAATAATCAGATAAGGAAGCAGATAGCAAAGACAGACATGCTAGATTTAGGAGGAAACCACTGCTAATAACCCCAAATGACCTTTCCTGGGCTGTGAGACATAATTATGGTTTAATGACATAATGTTAAAAATTGAATTTCATTGTCTTTATTAGCATCTGTATTATGACAGATCCATAGTTGAGGACAGAAAAATAAATTGTTTTGTCTTCTTTTATTTTTACCTTTATGTTTTTATGGAAATCTAAGTAAAGAATGTAAGATGAAAAGAGATGATAACGTTTTCTAGGGTTACTTTTGAGAACCTTGGTAGAATAGAATTTTACTCCCAAGAAGTACCTCTCTTCCCTGTCTTGAGTACTGAATTTATTTCTTTTTGTATATGTCTGTTTCTAAGAGACTACAATTAAAATTCATTTAATTAGTGACAGAGTAATTGAAAAAATGGTATGATACCACACATCAAGCATTGGTACAAATTTGTTCTCACTTTGATTATGATCGAGGCGTAGCAAAATCATGTTGCTTCACTGCCCTCTGTTTAATTACTAACGCACAGCATAGATTCCCTGATGTCCCCGGGGTCTATTTTGGTCTTGAATATACCCCCTAGTGGTTCTTCCTTTATTAATCTAATATTTATTATTAAACAGAGGTTAGAGGTCCTCAGGGTCCCTGTCAGTCAGTGGTTGGCTCAGAGTGACCCTAAATGCCAACTCCCAATTATCAGGCAAATGACATCTTTGGCATCTTAACAGACCAGTATTTCAAGTCTTTATGTCTGAAATACTGTAACCTTGGGAAAAGAACATGGCAGAATATACAATCAGATGGATCAGGGTTTGAATCCCATCTTTAACTACCAATTTTGTTACTTTGGGCTACTTACTTACTCAATCTTACTGAATTCAGTTTTGTCATCTGTAAAAGAAGGATAATAATCATCTCATAGTCTGTTCGTGAGTTATTAAATGAAATGATGCATAATAAGCATTTGCTATAGAGTAGACACTTAATAAATGACTGCATTATAATTACTTTTTACCATCTTACCACTCTCTCTTACTTCTACTACTTCAGGGGGTTGCTAATTGGTCACACAGTATCCACCTCCCCCCACTACACTTGCCACACTGTTGTCAGTAGGGTTTTTAAAGATGAGAATTTGGCTAGGATTATGTTTGATTTTTTTTTCCAGAATTAATGAACAAATGCGTGAAATTAACAAGACTGACTAATGTTAGAAATAAAATATTTAAATACACTTGCTTTAAAAGAAAAATTAATAGATATCTTTTGCCTGTATTTCCAATCTTGACCCAATAACTTACAAAAAAAGTTAAATCCTTGGTTCTATTTTTAAGTGACTACAACACAGAAAACTGCACTGGATAGCATGTATTTAGGCACTATGCTTATGATTTAAAAGTGTTTTGTGCTTATTATTATTATCAGTATTGCAAATGAGTTGAGTATAACAGAGATATAATGTCTTTGGTTGTTAAACAAGATAGGAAGACCCATTATCTGAAATAAAATGTTTCTAGTTTGCCTACAAAACATTATGCCTGGATATGAATCTTTAGTGTGTTAGTAATTTTTAGATTAAAAAAGAATTACTCTTAATGCTTTTATATTTTACCAGAACAATTTTTTAATGCTGCTTTAATTTATGCTGACAGATTCACCTAGCCTAGAGTATAAAACTGTCTGGTATATTAGAATCCATCAGGAAAATTAATCTCTTTGTTTAGAACACATATGTGAATATACATATACCTAAGCTACTACCATCTATATTTTTAAAACATATGAGGATGATTTTATACATCTAATGAGTAATAGTATGCTGGGTTTTATCACAACGGTTAAACAAACATTGAAATACACTTAGCCTAAACTCCGCAAGAATATTCTTTTCCACTTTTGCTTAGGTCTCACCTCTTCCATGAAGCTTCCCCTGCTATGCCAGCCTTTACACACCTCCCTTCTGAATCTTGCAGCATTTATCATTTGAACCACATAATTTGGTACTTAATGACTTATAGTCTTATACTATTTTCTGTTCTTTGAAGCTGCTTTCAAGTCTTGTCTTTCTAAATAAATTGCATAGGCCTTAAGAGCAGAGACAATGGTTTATATTATTAATTTTTTAATTCCCTCTGGCTTCTCAACCTTATCCTTTAACATGTTTAGTTTGGTCATTTTCAACCTATGAGTCAAGAGCCATGGAATTGGAGAGAGTGGTTTGGTGGTTAGGGACATATCTCCAGAGTTATTCCAAAGCCCAAGAGTCCATGTAAAATTATGTGTGTGCATGTCTGTGTACATGTGGATATATGTACCCTTGAAGAAATTAGAAAAAGAACTTCAAATTAGATATAGACCTTCTAACTTATAGCATGCCTGTGGTGATGTCACATTTAAAAAAAGGAAGTTGTAGAAATCATACGGTATGTATAGTGTAACTCTGTTTTGATAAAAACAAAGTGATTTTGAACAACGTATTTACTCAATCTTAGGGAGTTCAGTTTTGTTATCTGTAACACAAGGATAATAACCACCTTACAGCCTGTTAGTGAGTTTTTAAATGAAACGTTGCATAATAAGCACTTGGCATAGCTTTGGCTGATAGTTATGCAATCCTGGCAATCTCTCTGGGAGCCTGGGGGACATGGTGGCCAATGGTCACTTCATCGTAAATGGATGAAACTGAAAGGAGAGGTCCTGCTAACACAACAAGGGGCAAGGAGCAAGGTCCTACTATATGGAGGGGGAGGAGAGGGGAGAGAAACAAGGATTGCTAATATTATTTTCCACTTGGGCATTTGGCACTGACATGGTTGTGCTGCTTTCCCTGGAGATTTGAGCTGGATTTGGGGAACTCCTAGAAAACAGTTTAGTGAGGCTCAAGTTCTATGTTCAACATCCACATCTTAGCCATCTTATAAACAAACAACAATAAAAATCAATCTGAAGTTGCAAATCAACCTAACTCAAATTTAGTACATTCCCTCAAATCAGTTGCGAGTTCATGATCTACTATGTAATGGCTTTGGAAACAGGAAACAGATCTTTCTGAAATCTTGTTGTCATAATGTCACCACTCTGAAACTTGTAATCACTGACTTTTTCTATTTTCAATCCCATGTAGCCTTAATTCCAACAAGTTTTAGAAAGCTTTCCGTAATTTGGCTTTATCAAATCTTATTCACTAATGCTTTCAACTTCATGGCTTCTGGGATATACTGAAGAGTCTGATGAGCAATAGTCTGTGAGCAGAACCAGAAGCAAGTATTTGTTCGATGGGAATGTCAAACCTCCACCACTGAGCTGCAGCAGGGTATAGACAGGTAAGACTAAGAGAAGGCTAGGGGCGTTCTCCTTCACAGGCAGGAAGGAGATGATCAGAGATCAGGCCACTGAATTCTTCATACCTACCAAAGAGGTGTGACTGGTGTGCTTTCCAAAGCTGCTCACTCACATAGCTGGCAGGTCTTAATTATTCCCTGAATAGGCCTCTCTACAGGCTACATGATGTCCAAAGAACATCAATGCAAGAGAGAGAGAGAGAGAGAAGAGAAAATATTCTTTTTTATAGCCAATCTTCAAAACTCACAAAGCTAGCATCATTTTCTCCACATTCTATGCGTTAGAAGCAAGTCACTAAAGCCAGCTTATATCCAAGGTGAGGAAAATTAGACCACTTTTTGCAGAAGGGGGAAGAAATTTTAAAATTTGTAAACATATTTTAAAACCAACACATATGGGTATGCAGTGTATTTTGCTTTCATCTTTACTATCAACATGGTATATGGAATGTAGAAAGGATAAATGAATGAATTGTTTATCTTTAATCTGTGACCAGTAAATGGTTTTTAATCAGGAAAAAAGTCATCTTTTTTAGGCCCATTCATATCCTCTAAATTTTGAGCTATTGCCTCAGGGAATCAGTAAATATCCAGGTTAGAACCCTTTTGATGGCAGTGTCAAGGTAAGTATGTATAATAAAAATAGGACTGTGCCTCACTTGCTGTGTACAGGTGTGCTGTGACTCAGCTGCCATTGCCAGCACCTGTACTAGGCATGGGCTTCCCAGCCGTGGTAAAGATTCACCAGGATCCACCTGTGGTTTCATTCCCTTATGACTATCAGGTGACTATGGGGTGCAATATATAACCAGTGGATAACTCAATAGACCTTCCCATTGAGTTTTAGAGGTCCTTAAGGGCAGGTGCCATGCCTTAATGACCAGTGTACACTCAGTGCTGGATGATGTGACAAGACATAGAAGATTCCCTATAAATGCTTGTGGAATAAAGTAAATTGGTTTAGATGTTGAATTCATCGCCCTGCTGTTGTAACATGACTCCCTACTTAGGAGAACAAATGTATACACCCCAAATTGAACATTGAACAGCCTCTACTGAGGCCCTCTGGATTCACACAAATGTCTTATTCTGTGTATTGTCCTTCCTTTTCCATGTATGTTACATCTTCTTTTTTCCGCATTCTGAAGAAATATACCTTTTTACTGCCAACTTTGAATATTGAGGAAAATGTAGTTTAAGCTCAATTTCTGTTTAAGGTTTATTTTTTAAAATTTGTATCACTCTGAACACAATTATGAAGATTCTTGGTTTTCTGCATGTGTTTTGTTTTAACCTATCTCCCCAAAATTTGTTTCTTAGGAAATATTCTTTCCTGTTATGATTGAGATTCCTAGCTTGGTTGTTAGACACCATAATGAGTTTGCATTTCTATCACTTATTTGGGGTATTTTTCTCTGGCTCTGTATATTTGCATTTTATTCTCAGAAGCAAACTGCTACCTGAGTGACCAGCAAATAAATAAGGGGAAAAAATGTTTCTTTCTCTTCTGATATAAGGATATCTGTATAAAAAAACCACCACCAACAAAAAACATAGAGAGCGTTTATATGTATTGTAGAAGTAGAACTACATTTGATAATAGCTAATGCTTATTTGGTGCTTATTATGTGCTAGACAGTGAGTTAAGTGCCATGCATGGATTATCTCATTTAATCCTCTCAATAGCCCTATGAGATACATACTATCATCATACTCACTTTACAGATGAGGAAAGCAAGGCGCTAAGTAACTTCACAGATGTCGCTCATCAAACACTAGTGAAGCTGAGATTTCAATCTGGGCTGCCCTACTCCAGAGTCTGTGCTGTTAGTCACTATACTATACTTCTGTATGAATCTCTGCTATGTACCAGGCATTATACTAAGTGGTTTACATACATTTTTTAATTGTTGAATCCTAATAACCTCCAATGATATAGGTGCCATAACCACAATTTTAGAGATATTAAAATAGAGGCTGAAAAGTTGAAACAACTCTCTCAATATCATGTAATTCAGAAGCAGACTCCATCGAGGGCTCCAACATCAGACAGCTATAGCCTAACAGGAAGTTGGGGATGAAACTGATTGCTCATGAGTCCAGGTGATTTCTTATTTGCACAGAGGAGGCTTGTAGTCCTCTGGGCCCTAGGAAGATCTTCTTATCTTGTTATGACCATTTACCACATCCAGCCCCTTGCCTTCCCTTCGAATGGCCACGGGAGTCAGGAAGTTTGTGAAAATAAGACTATTGGCACTACATCCTAGGTATGGGTGATTTGAGAGTTGAGTGCTGAGTGCCGTGAGCCACTAGTATCACCTGGACCAAACACACAAGTTGTTGGGGGCAGGGAAGAATTAGAGAAGTGCTGATTTGTCCTCCACAAATACTGTGGGTAAAGAATGCATTATTTGCCTCAATTATTTATCTTGTCACTGCTATGAAAACTTATTCAAAACCTGAATGAATTCAGTGACTTTACATCATACTGAAGCTTAGGTTCTACGCTGAGCAACTAATTGAAAGTCAAGTGTAATCAAACTTTTCCTTGCTCAGCCCTTGAACCACCCAGTGTTGGAATGGATTACCATGGCTTCAGTTGAGCACCAAAGGAAGTGATGTTATTTGCATTCAGAGGCTGCATGGTGTGAAAAATACATACCTCTAAACCCAGGGGTTGCACTCAATAGAACAAGATACTCATAATACAAGAGGAATTTGAACACTAATTCCTACTGAGGGAACAGATGATTCATGTCTTCATCTCATGTTCTTTTCTGGGTAAAGGCTTATTCATTCTCTCTCTCTCTCTCTCTCTCTCTCTCTCTCTCTCTCTCTCTCTCTCTCCCCCCCCTTCCTCCCTCCACTTTCCTCTGTTTGCAATAGTTGGATATTAGTAAGTTGAATGTGTACATATTGCAAATCTACTATGCATTACAAGATTAAAATATAGCAAAATATATTTTACAAAGACTTTCAGTGACTTTTTTGAAATATTCTAGCATTGATTACTGAAGATATAGGTACAGGAAATGATAAACTTTTTATGTAATTTCTCCAGAGACAACAGCAATCACAACTTTTTTAAAAGTTACAATAGCTAAAGTATTTTATTTAGTGAATCATTTAAATTTGCTTCATTAACAATTTTTTGAGGACTTATGAACTTCTAGCTCTTGTAGAGTAGAAACTGAGAGGAAGAATACAAAACTGTCTAAGATATTATACAATGTCAGATGAAGTATGAGTTTAAATTTTAAAATCTGTAGTCATTTCAGTCTTACCTTCCTAGGCTCATAATTTCAATGTTCATGTCATGACTGAGTTCTATGGTTTATTTATAAATTGGTAGTCCAGATCATATGAGGAGAGAAATTATGTGTGAATCAGGGTGCATATTTTTCTTTCCTCTTTAAGTGTTTCCATTCATGTCACTTTTGGCATCCCCCCTTCTAGTTGTGGAGCACTGAATTAGCAAACTTGGATTTGTTTTCCGTCCAAGAACTACATGCATAACACAAATATCTTTGAGAGTATGCATCTTGGCAATTGGCCAGTGCTTAATTCTGCAGTTTATAGACAGGCTATATTAGGATTTTATTTGAAGTTGAAGAATTGACTCAACAAAATTTACAGAAAGATATTTTCAAAGACACAGCTGAAATCAATGTTCATATTTTCACAGAGATATGGAGATTTTATTGGTATTTTAACCACTATTGGAATATTTTGACATTTTACCATTTGATAAGTATCATTAAATGTGACACCTATTAAATGGATTATAAAAGCCTAACACACTTTTCTGGCTCTGTAGAGTTGTTATATTATTTTTTTAAGTGTTTGGCTACAGTCAATAACATGACAAAATATAATTTTAGGATATCCAACATGGAGAAAAAACAAATGTTTCATTAAATCATTGATAAGAACTTAACGTATTGATCGTTTCTTGACTCTGTAACAGAGACATCATAAGCAGGTGTAAGTATTATAATATGCAGTACCGGTCATCAGCGCTTTAGAGTGGAGCAATAATTCTGGGGCCAGAATTGCCTCACCATCCCTTCTCCCTTCCTTTAGTGTACACCTCTTTAGTTAGAAGTAATCGCCTTCAATAGATCACAAATTATTCACAGCCATTAGTGATCTTTAAAGAGAAGGTTGTGTGGTTGCTCCTATGAAATGTTCTGTTCCTCAGGATGATGAGTTTATTCATCTGGAACAACGTTAGTTCATCGAGGTTTGTGGCTTATCTAAAGATCAAATTCCTGTAATTTTGTATGCCGTCTGATTTAATGTCCACTTAGTTTAGTGGTTAGACAGCCACAGGCAGGCCTAACACATGAATCCAATATCAAGATCTCGAGAAAAGGCCAATTCCTAAAAATTTAATTCGACATTCTTAGGCGGAGATTGCCTTTCTGCTTTTCTTTCTCCTGGGGAAATACATATCTAGTTAATGCCAAATCTGATAAAGAAAAGGCTAAATAATATGAAACATTACATGTTAATATGCCCATGGTAAAATCTATGCTTTAGAAGGACTTTTAATGGAAGAGGCTGGGAAGAAATGGGTTGATTTTGAAATGGGATTGTACACATTCCTTTGGAAAGTTCCAGTGACTGCTAACTGGGGACAAGGGAAATGGAGGAGTCCAAGATGTTATCCAGGAACTGTGCCCAGGTAAAGGGTAGAGAGTTGGTACAGAAACAGAAACATGGGCAGGAGGGGATAATATGGCAATATAGCGCTACTCCCAAGAAGACCAATGGCAGGCATTCCTCTCTGAATTCCTAAAAGAGAATTATCAATGCATCAATTGATTCCCAAAAGGTAATAGTGTTGAATAGCCATGTTCCTTTGGAGAGTAAATATAGCAATTTCTCACCCATTTAGCTATAATTAATTCATTCCTGCAAGGAAGTTCAAGGGTAGTTTAGTTTATGATGAAAAGATTCTACTAAAGATGTCAATGTGAATATAGCTTGATTCCACCCTTAAGGATCTTACAGTGGCCCTTAAGGAAGATAAGACCACTACAGATACACTGTAAGGTAAGGTAGAACTGGCCATAAATTAGGAGACAAGCACAGATGATTTGGGGTGAAGGTTACCCCCATGAAAATGTCAAACTTGAGTGGTAAGAATCAGTGGGCATAAAAAAGGGTGGCTTTAAAGGATAGATAAGATTTTATCTAAGATAACTGAGGCAAAATGAATTATTGACTGAGCAATAATAATAATAACAATTATAATAGTAATACCAATAATAGCTATTTTCTATTTACTATATGCTATATGTTCCATGCATGAGTCTATATAATTTAAATACATTGTCTCATTTATTCTAAAAAAATAGAATGAGTTTACACTGAATTGGTAGGCAATTGGACCCTGCTAAAGAACTTTGAGCAGGGGAGTAAGTAACAGCTGACGGTTGGGAAGATTAACAATGTGGAGTATTAACTAGTGGGTTAAAAGAACTGCTAGCAGTTATTGCAATAATTGAGACTAGAGGTAACAAGCATCCAAACTAGACATTCACATTAGGTGAGAATGAAAATCAAGAAAGGACCTGATACATTCAACAAACATCCATTGAATACTAGCTTATGTCAGGCATGATGATAGATTCTGGGCAATAAGGGCAAATAAGATAGACCGAATTCCTGCCCTTTTGGCACTTAAAGTCTACTAAGGGATATTGTAAAAGAAGATAAATTTTCTGGCCTTAGTAAAAAATATTGACCTAAAACTAGTATGGGTGTGTGTGTGTGTGTATGTGTGTGTATGTGTATGTGTGTGTGTGTGTGTGTGTGTGTGTGTGTGTGTGTTCTTACCCTAGTTTTTCTGGAACTCAATGGTATTCTACCTCTTCCTCAGAATACTCCCTTTTACTGATTGGCAGAGAACACAGTAGGTGGGACAGAGCAAACTCAGCTGCAAGCCAGACAGAGACGGACATCTTTGGGGGTAGCACAGCTTGAGAGAAAAAAAACATTTTTCTTAAAATTCTTCTCCTCCAAGATCAGGGTAAGGTTTAGGGCAGCTGACATTGGAATGGAAGAAAGAGGATACAAAAATATATATAACTTTGGCATTCCCCAAAGTATAGGCCAAACTATCTTCTTCATTGTGTGTAAGTTTACTCTAACCCATTACACAAACACAAATACTGTGAAACTTATAGTATTTTGACCTGTTCCCATGAACTCAGAGTAGTTCACACTCACATTACCCAATTTATTTTCCCAACACTCATATGAGGCTGATATTACGAAACTTTCGTGGAAACCAACTCAAAGGTTAAGTGACTTACCCAAAGGTACACAGGTAGGAATGGAGACAAGAGGAGAACCAGGCCTTCCAACTCATTTTCCCCACAAGATTAGGAGTCTAAAAGCACTCTTAACTGGTGTTTCTAAAGTCCGAGGGAAGAGGACGCTAGAGTTATTGCATAATGTGCTAAATGCTGTCTTGAAAGATTGAATTAATAAAAATTAATAAAATAATGAAAATTCAATTCCTTATAGAGTTGAGGCTAATTCCAAAAGCATATACAACCTTAATTCTTTGGTCTAAAGTTAGAAAGAATGAGGGATTTGGATTTCTGAGACTAATGATAATTGTAAGGCAAGTTATCTTCTATAAAATAAAACAATAATAGTAAATTTTCCTTAGTAATATAAAAATATCTACTGTCTAACTAGATTGATGTGCCACACATGTTTTGTGAATATTTATCAGTTTTTTTGAATGTTTCTTTTCTCCTCTTTTTTTTCTTGAATATATGTTTTGATGCATATCATTAGAGCATTATACATCTCTACTTTGGAAAGATAAGGAAGAGAAAAATAATGCTATTTGTCTTTTTTTCTCTACCAAAATTTACTATATTTTATTAAAGTTTTTATTTTATCGGAATGTTTTCATTTAAACTTAGTATAAATATTTTTGTTGTTGTTGGTCTTTAACCACTCAATGCTATAGCTTAGGGCTGAAATACATCAAAATAGTCTAACAAAAAATATTTTAAGTATGGCAACCTTAATTGGAGTTTAGGAAATAAACCTTTGCATATAATAATTTATTCACTAGAGCTGTTGTTTCAGCAAAGTATTTCATCTTAGTTTCCAAAGGGCTCCTAGTCACTACTAAATATATTTAAAATCGAAGCAAAGAAAAAAATCCCTTTCATTCTGGCCAAATAGACTATACAGTGCTCAACAGTTAAAGTCTTCTGCATTTTAAAAAAAGATCAGAGAGATGATTATGCTTGTATAGTTAATTAATTAAAAAGGACATAAGTAATGGTTCACTGGGGGAACTTTTGTATCAGTGTCTATTATGAGGGATCCCGTGCTGTAGGGACAATAACGGGGTGCTAATTCTGAATGCACACAGTGCTGTCCTACAAAGACATCAAGATTTGTAGGAAATCAACCCTCCAGCAGTCCTGGCAAACCAGACTGACCCCAGCAAATGAAAATAATCAAAAGTAATTAGAAGCGTGCTGGACTACTCCTCGGAGAGCCGAATGGGAGAGTAAACATGCCTGAATCCTCGAGCCACTGCAAAGGCCCATGTCTGAGCTGTTAGGTGCCCTGACCTTGTCCACATAAAGATGTGATTTATGAAGTGCAGGGCACAGCAGCAGGGCTTCTGTCTTCTCCTGGAGAACCAAATTACTGAGGTGGAGATTAACATGCTTTCAGTCGGGCCCATTTCCAGACTAAGGGAAATTTTTTATTTACATTTTTTTTTTACCTTTAATTTCCTCTTTTCTTTTTTAACAGCCACCATACCCCCCCCGATTTTAAAAAGAAAAGAAAAAAGAAAAAAAAAAGGCAGAGTTCATCAAGAATGACCAGAAATCTCTCTCCAGAGCAGGGGTGATGTGCGTTGGGGACTAGGGACATTCAGAGCTTTTTGTTTGTAAACTTGTATTGTGCTGGTGTGTTTTGCTAGCCCTGCCTGCCCAGCATCCCAGCCTTCACCTTCTAGCTTAGGCAGCCAAGCTCGTGAAATACTTCCCTGATTGAAAAATATAAATAATTAAAATTAAACAGAATATTACGTTTGATTCCGTGTCTTTTCTCATCTAGCTTCTCCTGCCTAAAGGTTATGCTTCATTACAAAGCTTACTCCATTAAGTAAAAAGATTTGGGAGAACAAATCGTGGGTGGTAGAGATTTGGAGGAGTAGGAGGACAGACAAATTGGGAGGAATATTTATACATGAATCAATGGGAAATCTCTTGATTCCTAAAGACATATTTCATTTTTTCTTATCTTTGTCTCAGGTTAGGTGAGAATTTACAAAATCCTATTCTATCATGGAAAAGAAAGCATCGATTTTCTTTTTAAACACACATCAATATCTATACACGAAGCTAATTTAATTAGCTAGCAGTTATTGTTCAGCCACATGTCAATTTCCCAGATTATTTCATGCTTCTTGACATGAACTGTATGAAACAGGATTTAACAGGATCTCTATTAATAAAACTGCACTTGAGAAATGTAAAAATGCACTTGTACATTTTTGAAAAGCTACAAAAAAAAGTGTTAAAACAAAATATGTCAGGCTTGGAGTTCAGTGTATATTTAGCCACCTCAAGAAAACCAAAGCTGCAGAATTAAGGGAACGCTACTTAGACTGAGGTTATAAAGTGCCTTCCTCTATAAACTAAAAACATAATGTCAGGGTGAATGGGAACATACTTTATTAACTTTATGGTATTGAAAACTGCCAGCAAGTTGTCTTGTTTTTAAATATTGTCCTCTGCAGAGTGTTACAGTGCTGTTTGTCCACAGGAAGCCTATTAAAAGTGGACAGTGCAGTCATTTCATCTGGCTTTGGCTGGACTGCTTTTTTTCCCTTTAATGATGTGCTGGAATGTACCATGCCCATAGGGTCTCCATTAGCAGAACTTTTACTTCTGGGACGACCATGAAGTTTAAGGCTTAAAAGAGGCATCAGTTTACAGTCTTGTGGGAATCACTTGAATACCGGAGCACTAACTTCTTACCGCTTTAACTAATATATTGACTTATTTTAAATAAACAGTTACACAATGAAGGCAGAGTCAGTGGCCTTATTGGAAATCTTAGGGTTTTTTAAAGATTCTTCAATCCACACAGCTGGGGAAGGAAGGAAGGGGCCTGAGGAGGGTTTATGCCCTTTTCAAACCAGGAAGAAAACACATTAACCTCTCCCACCCCAGCCCTGCCTTCAGCCAAAGGGGGATCTTTACAACTCCCAGAAAATCTATCAGCTCACACTCAAACCTCATATTTTCCAATGGCTTTTTCGTGGTAAACAACAATTAACAGAACAATAATAAAAAAATCATTCCTTCTGGAAAAGTGTTTTAAAAATATGATTCTCTTTTTAAACATTGCTGATGAATCACCCTATTTTCTACTTTCCCCAAAGCTATACGTTATAGTTTGTTCTCCTATTCCATCCCCTTAATATTTAGATCATCTGTGCTGATACAAGTTTGCAAATTAAAGCTGGTTTGAGATTATAGTAAAACCATTATTTTTAATAGCCCATTTCAAGGGCAGTGCTGAACACTGCAGAACACGCATGTTACTGATTACTGTTGAGTAGACAGTGGCTTTTGCAGATTAATTTGTAACTGGGAACTACTGTAAACAGATTTCACCAGAAATCCCAAGGAATAAAGGGAATTGGTGGTGGTATTTGACTCCTTGTATTTATTTATTGTTTTAGAAATCTTTTGATGGAAAGCAAGCTAACAGGGGAGAAAAGCAAGCCCCCTGCAAAAATCTTTTCCTCTAGTGTTCTCTCCTGTTTCACTTCTGTTGGGGGAGGTGGGTCAGATCTTCTAAAAAGTTATTCTTTAAATAGCAAGAGGCCCCTTTCAGGAGGAAGGAGGCACGTCTAGCTACTCTGGGATCTCAGAATTCTATCTTTAAACTTAACATTGTGTCAAGAAAAAGTAGGATGACTCTGCCTTTACATGAAGTTATTGTTATATAACCCAAGAAGACTAGGAGTGGGATGGGAGAGAGAGAAAGAGATTGAGACTTAGTGTTTTGTTGTTTAGACTTCTTTGCCCGGGTCCTTCTACTGATTTCCTTTAGTCTTTTTCACAATTTATTCAGTAAAGAACAAGACCGATGATAATGATAATGATGGTGATGTTAATATAATAATAACGATAATGATGAAATGAATTTTCCATCCTTCTAGGTAAATCTTCCAAGGACTCAGAGAGTAAGCGTTAACTTTTTGGCCCTATTTGGGGAAGATAATTTCGTTCGTAGAAATAGACTTATTGCAGGCCAGTGTCTGTGGGTCTGGACTGCGGTGGGCCCTCATCCCGAAGTGAGGCTCAGGAAGGCGTAGGACAGCTGGCGAGGCAGAGGGCAAAGCCGGGCTGGAGCCTGGCGGGCGGAGGCGGGTTCACCTGGGTGACTGGAGCCGCGGGCGCCGCGCTTTATTTCGGAGCGCAACGCCATCTACCGGCCTCCTGTCCTACCTGCAAGTATCCAGACCTTGCAAGTCGCCCCGCCTCCCCCACCCGAACCCAATATAAGGGGAAAAACTCGGAGGCCCTTTCCACGAAATCCTAATTTAGCCAGGACCTGCCAATGATCCCACACGACCTTTTGTTTATCACCGACGTTTCCTCCTTTTCAAAGCAGCTTTGTAAAGGGCAAGGAGGTGGGGGCTGCAGGGCCGGGGCGGAGGTTGGGGCGCTGAGCTCTCAGACCCCCTGATCAGGCTGCACTGTCTGAAGCAATCGGTTCCCCAGATTACTTGTATTTAATACACAATGCATCATAAAACAAATCCCTCAACCTGACAGGAAGAAAATAGAACAGCTCATAGCTCGAGCCGGTCCAATTTATGGCTAAATTAAAAAAAAAAAAAAAGCCCCGACAATGGGCAAGTTGAGGAAGGGCAGGAAATCAATGGCTGCAAACCCGGGGCTCTTCAAGGTTCTCAAGCGCCGAACTCTATGGGAATATCTGACCGGGGTTTAGGTTATTTACAAAGGATTTTTCCTGTCCTACCTACCACTGCTGTGCGATTTTCCCTCAAACAATGGCCATTATCTGAAATAACAGTTCAATGTCACAGATAACAGGCCACCGAAACGAATTAGTCACCACCTCTTGTCATTTTCTCTCCCCCACATCCCTCCCTTTTGTTACTATTTTTGTTTTTAAATCAGCATTTGGGAAAATATAATTCTACTAGATTTACACGTTTATTTGCACTTGGAGAAAATAAAAAGTGGGTGGCATTAGTCTTATCCCGGTTTGAAGATAAAGTTTAACCGTAACTCCAGCCCTCTTGCTGCATCTCTCCCTCCGCAAGGGTCCCCAGACTGGCTTACTTTGCTTTACTTTCCATTGTTGAGCCATAGAGTTGGAGTTTGCCTATTTGTTTTCATGAATGGAGTCTTGTGATAAATAAGCATTTATTTCCATTTAACCAGTGGGATTTACTAAGTCTTCCAAGGTTGCCTATAAGTAAATCTGTAGACCCTTTTATTTTGCCATGCATTCTCTGTAGTCTTTTTTCCAGTGTTTTTGCAATGTGTTGATACAGATTGACTAAATACATTTTAGAAAGTTATTAAACATAGTATAGTACTGATTACTAAAGGCAGCATCTCTGATGTTAAAAATTAAAAATAATCTGAGTTGTCAAATTGCTTATTCCACTTTGGGGCGTTCATGCTGTCTTAATTACTGTATGAAAGAAAATGGCAAAAAAGCGCACTGAACAGTCGTCAATCTCTCTAAACCCATAATACGCTATTTGGGCGGATTATATGCAAACAATGTTTCAGACTTTAAAATTTCTTCTTCTAAGAAAAATGTGATTTGAAAATTTAGCATGCCCTTCTACTGACCTAATTACAAAAAGGCAGGGAATAAATTAGAGTACGAGTTTCAATTAAAAACTTTTTTAAAAGATGCTTAGCAGAAAACTGGAAGTGTATATGTCAACTTTTCACTCTTGAGGCTGCTGTTTTCTGAAAATTTCTAAACTAATTATGTTTAGTCTGAGCCAGCGTCCCTTTACCCTAAGCCTCATCCTCCAGCGCCCTCCCCTCCTCCTCCCCGCAGTCTGCCTGGGCGCACACACCCTCACACCCCTGAAAGCACTTCTCCACCCTTTCACGTCCCTCCCCATCCCCCACCTCACACACACACACACACACACACACACACACACATACACACACACTCACACACTTACACTTGTGCTTTCTGGACACCGAAACAGAGGATATTTCCCTGGGGAAAGAAATCCTGCCTGGCGAGATCTCCCCATTGGTTGTTTACCCGGAGAAATCTACATGTTTAAGGGGGACGGTGCATCCATAATCAGTCTGTCCCTATAGGACTTGGGTCTTGGCGACCTTTTTGTGACCTCTCCCGCCGGAGAAGGCTGCTGTCACTTTAAAAATTTACTGAAAGAGGAGCCGGTCTGGCTTCCGATCACTCTGGGCGGCGGGAGATAGCTCCCTTTCTCCCTCGCCCCGGGTTCTTTCTGGATGGCCGAGCAGATCCTCTTTAAAGAGACAGTTCATGAAATAGAAACCCGGCGGCGGAGCTTGGAGTTGGGAAAGGGGACGATCCCGTGAGGGTCTGGGACCGGCGAAGGCGCGGCGGAGGATCTGAAAGGGGGATAGAGCTCCCCTCACCTCCCCAGGCCCCCCACCTTTTCAAACTCTCCTCCTCCAGCTTGTCCCCCCCCCGCCCGAACTGGGAAAGAAATGGAAGAAGTTTTAGTGGGTTTCAGATAACTTTCATTACACATCGGGCTGATAAGGGCAAGAGAAAGTGAGAAAAGAGGGAGGTGATGTGGACCAGAAGGAATAGCTCTGAGCTCATTTAGGAAGGGGGGAAAAGCCCAAACACACCAAACCCGGGTCACCCAGACGAGAGAAGACTTCATTTCTGGTCTTAAAAAATACACTGTTGGCGGACAATAAATCTGAAACGCGTGGTCCGGGAGAGCAGATCCTAGAGACGGACAAAGTTGTCAGAGACCCATTTGGAAATCGAGACGCGAGGCTTGCTTTTTTTTTTTTTTTTTTCCAAAATCTCGAAATGTTGCTCGGGATCGTTTGAAAGGATTTTTGTGCAGAAGCTCCAGGGGGCTGCTGATTATTTTATTTGGTTTATTTTAATTCTTCTGTGATTGTGATTGCCTTTTATTGCTGAGTTGAGGCCATAGAAATCTAAAGGTAAGAGAACTTCTCACTTAAAAAAAAAAAAAAAGTCTTGGCGATGCGAAAGTTTGCCACTCCGGACAGTTTCCTGCCGGGGCACCCTTGCTCGGGGCGCCCCCCGCCCCCAGCCTCCGTGGGCTCCCGCCCCAGTCTCGCGGAGCCCTGCTGCTTATCTGCGTCGCTAAGCCGGGCGATTTCCTTGTTCCTCCTGCGGAACGGTGCGGTCTGGACGCGTCTCGGGGTGGGTCCTCCGGCCTTCGGTGGGTCTCTCTGCCGGCTGCCGGCCTCTTTCCCTCCCGCTTTTCTCTCCCTTCCCCTCCCTCCGTGTGTCTGTCGGTCGGTTTCGGGGACGCAGAAGGTGGGGTTGCCAAAATCTGAATTCCTGGCACTGGCCACGCGACTTTGGAGCCGCTTTCGGCCGAGTTCCACCTTGCCAAGTAACAGCTTTTGCTGTCCAACATCGTGTGCTGCTACGCGAGAAAGTCACATTCGGACCCTTTGGCTAGATCGTGGGGATTTTTTCCCCCCCTTTTGCTGTTAGTTTTTTTTGAAAGGGCCTTTCTCTAAAGTCCACCTAAAGGCAATTTCTTTTTTTAAAACTATCTTTGGAGCTTGACAGCTTTTAAAAACACGGGAGCATGTTAGATGCAATGACTGAAGATGTGTCCTTAACTTTGTTTTATTCGAGATTGCCGAGACGATTAAGACATTTGGGAGATGAATGCAGTGCTACTAGCAAATCAAAAGTGAATAATTCACCCAAGGGGCAAATGTTTGTGGAGAAAGCTAAGCTTTTGTCCTGGGGCAAGAACATTGAGAGTAAGAAAGTTAATACGATGGTGAAATCTTTGAATAATCATGTAACAGATTATGTAAAAAGACATTCTCTGGAAATGAACCTTTAAAAAAATTAACTTCGCTGTTGACAGTGGCAATGGCAATAATGTTAACACGGAATAAAATTACTCCTAGAATTTTTATGTGCACTATATGTAATACTTAAGTCCCTGCCCCCGCAGAAGGGAGTGCTTGAGAGCTAAGGGGATAGATGCTTCTTTACTTTGAAATTAGCAAGTTTTCCACGTCTTTCTGCAAATATGAAATGGAACTGGTGTTGCATTTTCACTGGCTTCACCCTATTTCCTTTATTAAATATTTCTCTGGTGTGTCAGGAGAACTGCCTTTTTCTTTCTTAAAAATTTGTTTGCTTGTCAAGAATAAAAAACAACAAAAGATCAACCAAAAACCAAACAAACCAAAACCCAAATAAACAAAACCCAACAACCCCAAGTTTTTACTATTTTAAAAGTGCATTGCTATTTTTATTTATGAGCCTTTTCAACATCTGGGGGTGTGTGGGAATCTCAAGTTGCCATTTGAGTTATTCAGCACTGAGAGTTGAAGAAACATCTTCAAGTTTGTAATTTCATAAATAACAAATCGTTAAAATTTTTCCTTCTTTCTGGAAATGGTATTTAGGTGTAGACTTTTTTGTTGTTAGTGTGAAGAGGTGTCCTTGAAAAAGAAGAGTTTGATGTCTGTGTGTGTGTGTGTGTGTGTGTGTGTGTGTGTGTGTGTGTGTGTAGCAATACTATCCCCATCTTCTGTTTCAAGATTTTTCTTTTATAAATTGTGGGACTACTTACTGCCCTTCAATTGCCTCATGGCCAAGGGCTTATTCATAGTGCCTCTTGACTAGAGCCCTCAGAGCACTGAGTTCTTGAAGTTTATGGTGAGTTAATGACTTGAGTCTGCATTTGGCTGATTACCTGAATTCTCTGCAAAATTGCTTTTGGTCTAATTTCTCAAGAGTTTAGGTTTTAACTTTTATGTAGGTATAGATACAGCAGAGTTCTGTAGGGGTTAATTCATTAATTTTTGTTCTAAACAATATTGTTTAGTCTTTGATAGGAAACTTCCTCAAGTTTGCATTAACTGATTGACATAACATTACCAGCTTTTGTAGTTATTCACCACCAGGTCAACAACTCTGCAGCTTTTAATATTGATTAAGACGTATTGCTGTTAGTGAATCAGAATAGCTTGGTTTAAGAACACAAAACCTTAAAAATGGAAGTTTCACATTTCATTTTTTGTTTAATAATGTCCTAAGTAATGATTAGTATTTAGGATAGGCCACATGTAAAACCTCATAAAAAATAACAATACAAAGCCATGTATAATGATGGCAGTAATTACAATATTTTTAATATATTTTTTACTTGTTCACAAGAAGCCAGTTTTGTTATTTTGCTTACTAGGTGTAATATTAAGCATGCATTGGCATGTGTTAACTAAAAGCTTAGGTTGCCATACTTCACATGAGTGTGTCCCAATCGATTATTTTCATTTGTTTTTCTTCAATTTGGTCAGAAGCATCTATGAGAAAAATCTTAACTATCTCTTTCAATTAAGGGTATAATTTGTTTCATTGTGATGAAATGCTAACTAGGAAAAGGAATTTAATAATATCTAGGTTAAAGTTTTAAAATTGAATTAAAGTGCAAAAATATAAAAATGTACACTTACATGATAGGATTATCCAAACCTAAAATATTGACTGTTTACTTTACAAATATTATGTAATATATGCTGTTCAATATTATTTTTTGTAAAAATCACATTGGATGAAATTAAGTCAATAGCACTCACTCATGCATAATAAGGAAATAAGCATTTTTTGAAACCAATTAATCAGTTTTTGTAATAAGTTACAAATAAGTTTACTTCTTTAAAAAAAGCAGTGTTGTCATTTCCAAGATAGCTTATTATTATTTCCCCTTTATTAATATGCCTGCTCTCTGACCTTTCTTTCTTTTAAGAATTCAAAGGAAGAATATATATTTCAATGAAATATTTTCAAGCAATCATTTTAATTAATGGACTGATAAGACAATTGATTGTTCTCATCTTCTTCCTTCCAGATCTTAGATGAGTTTTGCAATGTGAAGTTCTGCATAGATGCCAGTCAACCAGATGTAGGAAGCTGGCTCAAGTACATTAGGTTCGCTGGCTGTTATGATCAGCACAACCTCGTTGCCTGCCAGATAAATGATCAGGTATGTTGTAAAGATTTTCTTGTCTTTCTATGAGAGCACTAAAGTATCAGTGAAGCCTGAAGAATAAAAATAACAGTTGAGCTGCAGTAGACCCTTGTGGCCTGTTTGTTGATATGGTGGAAAGTAATGCACAAATATAAGTAAGATGCAGAACAAAGTCATCTTCAGTACTACTTTCTTTCAGTGCTACTTTCTTTGAGTAGTTTATTCACTTTGTGCTAGTATCCTTCATAAACGCTCCAGTTTTTTTAGTGTGACTGAATGATTTAAAAACGGAATACTTATTTATTGCATACTGTTATTTACATTCTTTCTTTACCATCATAGGAGGTACATTCATAGAAAGCATTGAACTAATCAAGAACACCCTGTGAAGTTTTGCAAAAATTGGAAGTGATATACTTGAAATGTTATACAGGTTTTATTTGAAGTGGTAGGTAGATGTATATATGAGATATCAGTGTGGACTTACCTAATTATGCATTTTATATTGATTAGCTTGGTTATAAATGAGAATGCTTATTTTTGGATTAATCAAAATATACTCTTTTTTTTGTATATGTGAAAAAGTTTAAAAATAATACTGCTGGAAATTGCTTTGTGTCATTATGGAAGACCATGCAGTGAGGTTGGCTTGAATAACAATAACTATGAAATAAAGATCATGAAAATATCATGAAACATATTTTTCACTTAATAAAATTAGGTTATGAATCTTATAACTTAATATGACAATACCTAAAATAACAAGAAGTTCAGCCTATTAATTTTTATTTTATAAACATTGTTGGGTTAGAATTTAATTATGTTACAATCATTTATTTCTTTTAACCCAATGGTTTCCTAAATCAAATATGTTTCAAAGACCATATTGAAATGGTTGCTTGGCAAATCTACTATGAAATCACCACCAAGAAAAAGAAAAGTTTAAATTAGATGTTTCCAATTGAAAGCTGTTAAATAAAGCTAGCGTCATATGGTCTAAGACTCTATTTCAATCATCGTTATGAGATTATTCTTTGGCATTTTACCAGCTACCAGATAATTTTTACTGGCTAAACTGTATAAGAGGTAGTAAATTGTAAAATTAGGTTTAAATGGGAATCATTTAAAAATCTTCAACATATATCAAAGATAATAAACCAATTGTTTTTTTCTCTTTGCCGTAAGAAAACAAGAGGCATTATTGACAAAGGGAAACATTATTAAATTAGCTATTGATTGTGAGCAGAAAATATCCCAAGTCTGTTTTATAAGTTACTGTCACCATCAACAACATTCTTTTAACACCTACTATTTGCAGATGTGGGAAATACATAGGTGTTGTGAGTGAATTGTTCATGTTATGCTTGAAACTGGAGGACCTCAAAAGATAGCTTTAAGATGAAATAATATAATCATATCATAGTAATTATTTGTCATCCATATTTACTGACAGTAGTAGCTATTTCCTTAGATAGATAAAACCGTAGAATCAGTGAAAAGATGATCTACAAATGGGGCTTTTAGCCAATCCAAGTTCACTTGTAGCCATTTTTTCATCTAATATGTATGTGTCTAATGTTTTATAATAAATATACTTTTGTCACTGGTAATCTTAATTCCATTAAAAAAGGGAAACTATTTTGCTGTTCCTTACTATGAATTAGGTTACTCATTAGAGTAGGCATTTGTAATTTTACCATAGTTACTTTTGAAGTAATATTGTAAAATGCATTGTTTTTAAAATGAAGATATGCTGATTTTATACCTTAATGAATGGCATATTTGATTATTTTAACTAAAGAGCCCAGGAAAATAGTTAATCAGGAAAAACATATAAGGCCAATATTAGACACATACTTATTATTTTTTTAAGTACTCATTTTAAACTTCTGTATTATGCTGACAGAAATCTAAGATGGTAACAGAGTGCATATCAAATAACATAATTGTGAAATTGATATTACGTGGTCAGGTAAGTTCACCCATAAATACCAAGGGAGGAAATTCAGAGGTAAAAGTCAGATTTTTGTGTTAAGTATATATGTGTACAATCACATTTAGCCCAGTTGATAAGACAAAGGAGATCAGACACCCAAATAGTGTATGCATATGTTATAAGCATATCATATTCATCTATAAGCTCATATGCATATTCTAAAGGCTAATTAAGACTAGCAATTCTGGGCAGCTTTGAAATGTGTATGTTGGAATAGCTACAATGATAAAAAAGCTGACTAAAGAGATTCTCTAGCTCTATTTTTTCGCTCTCTTTTCCATAAGAAATAGGAGCTGCCAAATGGTGAATAAGCACAACTCATCACATAATGAACACTCCCATTATGTGAGATATTATTTAATATTCAGACATAGAGAGAGACTTTGGATTAGGAGTAATTATCTGATATTAACAACCTCAATGCAAATGTAGCACTCTATAAGAAATTATAAAAAGTGTTTCTTTTTGCTCTGATTCTTAGAGCTCAAGTTTGTAAAATGAATTGTGATAACAAGACAGGTATAAGTCCTAGACTCTAAAAAGGAAGAATTTCAGATGGTGCTTTCAATTGCAATCTAGTCATGGTAATAATTAGGTCATCTAACAAAAAGGATAAAGATTACCAAGAACAAAACAATGTATATAGTTTACTTTTGCAAAGATACATATTTTAAAAAATTCTAATGTCAAACATCAAGTTTAATCAATTTAGATCAGTTTTATAATGATGTGGAGGGGTGCTATAAAAGAAAATAAAAGTGCTTGCTAAGATGATAATACAATTTGATAGTAGTGGGACAAACATGTATGCTGGATAAAACCCGTATTTGATTTGTTTGGGGTGAAGACGTTCTTAGAAACAGCATGGATTTTGGTTTTTAAGTAACATTAATAAAGAATGTAATCTGTTTTATATCATAAAGAATAAAAACAAAATCCATTCAATTAACATCTACCAACACCTTTCTACCAGCATTTTGTTTGAGGGGATATTCCTGAGTTTAAACTTTCCGTTAGATGTCTGTAAGTTATTTCAGATTTTTTTTTTCAGAACAGAATGTGTTTTGTGGCAGCTTTTTTCCTTGTCAATGCTGCCTAGAAAGACTCAAGTTTTGTGATTTTAGACGTCTCTTTCATTTCATGCTTTCAAAATTATTGCAGTGATGTTTTTGGAGATAGAAATTCTGAAAACACTGCCATCACTGCTAAACCATAATTTGTAAGTAGCTGCGGCTTCTGACTGATATCCTTATTCCTCCCTGAAAAAATTGTATTAACTGTAATAATTTATCTTTATAGCTGGCCACACCAAAGACACTAGTCAGTTGAGACCACAATCACACCTAAGTCATAAAAGAGGAGATTCATGAAAAACACCCAAGTCTCTTTATTCTTAGCGTCCTAATTACTTCCCCCTTATTCCTTAAAGTTTTTCTACAATGCTGTGTAGCTCCACTGCTGTGGCACAGCATTTAGCTGGAAATTTTTACTGAGACAGACGATGCTCAAGTATTTTCACATTTTTAACAATCTAAAACTGTCCTTGGTTGCTTTCAGGAGTAAGAACTGCTCCTCAGAAGCAGAGCAGAGCAGGAGCAAAAGCAGAGAGTTGGTTGAGGAAAGCTCTTTCTAGACTAGGTCCTCAAGAGGACCAAATATACAGAGAAAGCATGAAAACGGTTTATTAATTATTCAGAGGTTTCATTTACATCCGAAAGCACCCATGTGTTTAATGTCAAGTAGACCAAACATCTAGATGATTTGCTGAGTGTTTTTTAAACTGGATATTTTGATATCCTTTCTTTTAAAGTCTTATAGAGATCTTACTTTTGCAAACCATTTTGATTGGTGGATGTGGCACATTTCTTTAGATTTGGTCTCACCCTGCTCTGACCTCTCCCTCCATCTTTTGATACGTCCCCTCTTAACCCCACATTACCATACCCTTCACCTGGATCAAAGTCCCCATCCACCTCAAGCAGTGCCAGTTCTCATCTTTGAATATATCCACAAGTTTTGTGTACTTATGGAATAGTTCTCTGGATACAACAGTTTTCCTCTAATACTTCTTCATGATGAAATCAAACTGGTTATGATCAGAGAGATCACTAAGGCACAGTTCCTGTTTAGTTGACTTTTTAGACTTTTATTAGTGGACATCTGCCTTCCCACTGATGATAATTAGAATGATCTGAGCATGTTTTTCAGGGTAACATTTTATATATGTATGTGTGTGTGTGTTCTGCATCATAGAAGGGAACATAATTTCATTCAAATGCCTGGCCTGCCCTAACATGGTCTCTGAGTAGAATAAAGTTCTCAGAAACCCAAGACATTATTAATCTTGTCATTTACACAAGGTGATAAGTCCTTTCATTTTTAAGTAGGCCCTTGACAGCTGGTATTTAGTAAGGAGAAAAAGAGAACTATGCTGTTCACTCTGAATAAAAAGAAATGTGTCGATAAGAGATTGTCTAATGCCTGATGTATATTTTGAAGAAATGAGATATAGAAGAATAACTGCCCCTCAGAGAATACAAAGTCAGAATTCACTTCGAGGATTCTGCCAGCTCCCTTGTGGTTAATGAACGGCAGCAGGGCTCTACAGTGTTTTCGGTTGGAACAGGCATTGTTCTCGTTTGTGCTTTACCTTATAAAGTTTTAACTGCTTCCAGGACGATCATGGCTGATTTGGCACACCCGCTTTCGCTCTCCTTAGGTCCACGTGAACGATTCTATTAGATTGCTGTGACACTAGAACAGTATTATTATTGTAAGCTTATTATGGGCTCAATTATTAAGTTATTTTCTTTGGATTTTACGGAGAAAAAAATCTACTTTCCTGCTTCATTCAATTAGTACAATTTGTGCAAAAAAGCTGGGTAGGTTGGTCAGCTATGTGGAAAGCAAAAATGTAATTTGTTAGCCTCTTTACACTTTTTAAAAATGTTTGCATCTACTGTCAGGTAATTTGTTAATTTGCTCTTCCTTTGCAAGGATTTGTGTCCACATTTTGTATGACTTCTTTTGATGTTAAAATTATTATTGGCTTTGGGCATTTTCTTTGCTTTGCTTTTAAGTCAAGTTCCACTTTTATACCAAAGTTATGCTCTGCTGTTTTAAGATGAATGCCAGCTGGCAATACCCAGAGACTGGCTTTATGAACAGCGCTTAAACTAACTTTGAGGAGATGTTTTCTGGCTGATAAGTAACTTCCTTCACCCGAAAATGAAGTTGTCTAAGGCATAGTTTACCATTTGATATTTGCATCATAAAACAAACAGCACTGCCCCTCCCTCTAAAATAAAGTTTTCCTCATGTAATAATGCCTGTGTATAACATTGGCCAAGATTTTTATTAAGATTCACAGATTACACAAGTTGAAAGACAGGATGACCTCGAGTGTTAAGTGAACATGTTATGTAATTATTGTTTGCATGTATATATCACCTTTCATTCAGGAAGATCTCAAAGCATCACACCAGAGTAGATTCCAGCTCTTTCTGGGATGGCTCCAAGAAGGTAGTCGTAAGAATGCTTTACACACCACACCATCAAGGAGGAGACGTTTTGGTCAAAGATGCAAGAAAAATCTCCAGCCTAGTAAAATATCTAAACATGATCTTTAGCTTGATTATAATGTAATGATGGAACTCTTCTTAAATGTTTAGAAACCATTCAGAATGATCAGAGAGTTTTCATAGAATCAGATCAAATGGCCACCAAAGACAGGTTTCTTTTAGGCTCTGTGGAGAGATCCTTAGAGGTTATTTAAAGAGACAACTTGGAAGGCTTTCAGGCTGGGTACACTGTCGGCTCTGGGTGTTGTAATAAGTGGATCTTTATCGCACCCTGTTTATGCAAACTAGAACTCTTGGTCAATTCTCTCTGTTTTGTTTCATTCATAAATAAATTTGGTTTTTTTCTTCATGTTATTAACAAAGAGATAAAGGTGCAGAGAAGAAGAAATTTCCCTGTCAATAATATCTTGGCTCAGTGAATACATATTTTTCATTTTGGAAGTGGATATAGCAAGCCAGTACCTGGTCTTTCTCAATTAATATTTTCTTGTCTTTAGACTGTGATCCTAAAGACAAATATGGGATACCTTTTCTTTGGAGAAACTAAGGGTGATTTGCTTTGGCAATGCTTGGCTGTGATAAAGCTTCCATTGTGTTGGACAAATTTATGTTCTGCCATCAGTGTCTGTCAGCTGAAGACACTTCTCTTTACCACTTACTAATTAGGCTCAGAACTTGTAATAGGATCCTTCCTCCAGACGCCAAAAACTTCACTCTTGAGTTTGGGTTTCCTACATTGCTATGGATAGATAGGGGTATAGACCGTGTTTCCTAAAGCCATCACACATGCACATGTTGTATCTGTGGACTTTCTGCAAACTCTCTGCAGCACCAAGACTGACAGATGTGTTCATATCAACTGTTGACTGCTCAGATGTGTACATTGTTACCTACCTCCCCTCCGACCCACTCTCCCATGTTAAAGTTCCATTCAGCTTTTCCTAGTCTTTTGAGTATTAAATTGAATAAAGCTATAGAAAATAAAGGATTCAAGCCAAATGTTGGGAGTTGGGAGCTGGAAGAGGAAGAAATCAACTGTCAACTTCAAAGTGAAAAGACAGCAATAGTCTGAAAAAGTTGTCTCTCAGTACAGATTTTTCAGGGAGTACATTACTCTATTATTTCAATTATTACAACTTCCTGAATAGGTTGAAGGTCATGCATAATTCACACTTGTGTCATTTTTAGACATGCCAAATGCAGTCTATTAAGCATAAATAAAACTTCCAGTGCTTGACCAGGAAAAATAAACGGGGATTCATAACAATGAGGCCTTGTTCATCTTTTTAAAAGTAAATTATGTGTTTTCTTTCTTTCTTGTTTCCCCTTTGTGCACAGAATTTTTCTTCTGTCTCAGTGGAACAAATATAATACTTTAAATTGATCCAAACATAGTAAACTCAACAGCAAGGCTGGTCTGACAGATTCTGGATTTTTCTATTGTATGGAATAATAAATGTGAGCCAACATTATTACCATTTATAAATACAAATGGTAACATCATTAATTTAATAGAGGATTTGGTTGAACACAGGCCTAGACTGTATAAAACAGCATTTGACTGAAAGTCTTTTGAGCCTATTAACTTCCCTATCAGAGTGCTCATGAGTGTCCATACTCTCTTTAGTGCTGTCCTCTTGAGTTTCAATAACCAAAGACAATGAATACTTAATGGTATATGATTAATTCCAATTAATTCTAATTTCAACTATTATATAATAAAAGTTATATAACACAATTTATATAACATAATGTATAATTACAAATAATTATAATGTATAATTACAGAATTAATAATATACCATTAAGCATTCACTTATACATAAGTATATATAAAATATGAAATGGCTAATATTTTGTGTGAATTTTAAAATTTCCCCAAAACATATACTTTGCCACATTTATATGTCGCCTATAAAGTATATAATATATCCAAGCACATATATATTTATATATTGCATCACATGAAAATGTACATTTTGGAAGTCTAGAATTTGCAGATCAATTCCATATCACCACCATTGCCTTTCATACCTCGCTTAGCTTTGTGAGTATTAACTGAATGGATATTCTCTGCATTTGGAACTGGTTTTAGGGTTTGATTAAAACAAATTTAGTATAATAATTACGTTTAGAGTATTTAATTCTTATATACATGTGTAGTGTTATATTTATGCCTTAAATTGTGAATTTTATCAATAATAAAAGTGAACAACTTTGGAATTTCCAGTTTTATTTTCAACCACATGAATGATTTAGAATTTAAAAAATTTTTGAAATTTCACTACTGTGCTATTTTAACAAAGTTTAAAAATAAAGAATATTTTAAAACATTAGTTGTAAATACTTATCTGTATAAACTGAGGTATGCAGAGATCCACATATAATATTTATACTTACAAAGATAGGAGTATAGCTTTCTGTAAAAATAAAGAGTCAAGTGAGACACTGGGAAAACTAAATTTTTTATGTGATAAAATGAAAAGACTGTCTCAACTGTCAAGAGTTTCAGGTGCTTCAGAGTTAGGATATGTTCATGCTTCTAGATTTTGGTATTATTAATAGCTACCAAATAGAAAGTTTTGGAGGAGTTAATACAGTTTTAAGATATTTATTATCACTTATTTTAAAAAATGGAATTTCCATATAATCTGATTTTCTTACACTTTAAGGCACCGTTCCTCTTATCTTTCACCTTATATTGGGAAGAATTGAGTTTTTCCTTCTAATAGAGCATTCTGAAAAAGAGACAGCAAAATAAGTCAACAATCCTTTTGCATTAAGTCAAACTTTTTCTAAGTGTTTGAGATTTTTTAGCCTCTCTTTACATATTTGAGTTGAATTAATCACAAAGTTTCAGACCCAGGACATTTTTATTTTGGACTGAGATAATTTTTTTCCCTAAAGCTCCCCATGGGAGAGGAGACCTGTTAATTTCTTTATGAAATTCAATGGAGTTGAGTCACTTCTATTTTTCACCAACCCGAGAGGTTATATTGGTAGTGTCTCTGCTTCTGATACATAACTCAGATGGAATATACTTTATAGGACTGCAATATAGCTGAGATTTTGAGCATACACCTATTTTAACGATAACTATATTTTTATAAGCATGGTCAAGCATACTTACTATACAAATCTGTGAGAAAATCTACATAAATCACTTCTACTCTTTGTTGCATTTTTATTGCTGAAAGATCTATTTTATGACATAAAGCGTATTTTCTGAAAGGCTTGATTCCTCAAAGATTACATTCCATCATTCCCCCACATAATTGTTTCGAGGCAACAGATTGTCATTTTGTTTTGGCTTAAATTACTCCTGTCAATTCTCAAATGTCTGCAGGTATATTATTATTGTTAGAAAGTAAACTAAATTTATATATGTACATCTCTGGATTCAAGTATTCAAATTATACTTTTAGGCCATTGTAATTAGAAGAGGAAAACAGAATTTTACTTAAATGTCTTTAAGATCCTAAGGGATGAGAGAGAGTGCAGATCTAGTGGTAGAAACACCTTGAGAAAAGGGCTAGATTGGTAAGGGTGTGGTGGATGGGACTTCGAGGCACATTCTTACTGCTATGTGGGGAAGCATGCCCAGAATCTGCCCTCATTATGTCTGGTGCTTGCCAGTTCTTTTCAAACCTCAGTTTCATGAGCACCATAAAAATTCACTTAAAATCTAAAAGAACACCCTGAAGTTAAAATCCACTCTGCTTTGCCTTGCCTTTCATGGCTTGGAATGTCACCTTTTACCTCCAGTAAACAAAGCCAACATCAACACTCTTCCGTGTCTTTTATTTTTTATGCGCTCAATATTCTTCACATGACAATCTGGACATTTAAAGGGAAATTACAGTAGTGATCTATGTCCCACAAAGAGAATTGTCTTTATAACATATAGTTACAGTGTATCAACCATTTCCTTTTGTTTCTTGGACTATTCACATTGGATTCAGTAAATTTAAAATGGAATTAAAAGGGACATGATTAATAGTGGACTACAGCGAAATAATGATATCATAATACTTTCTTGAAATGACCTGGCATGTGTGTATCTAAGTAGCATTCCTCAACAGAAACAATTGTACTGCTCTACTGTCTTGCTGGGTATTGTCTCTTTAACCTCACTATTTCTGAGAAGCCACCGAAAAGTTCTAATATGTCACAATTCAAATGTCAACATGTTGTTGGAAAGGAAGCTAATAAGTTAAACCTTTAAGAGATGCCAAAAAAAGAGGTGATTCAAACTGTTGAGAGAAGTCCATTGTTTTCTAAGGGGAAATAGAACTTCAGAATGAAACAGGGTACTTATAAGTATTTAACTGGAAGGATTAGGAGGAAAAGCAAACTGACACATTATCATTATTATTTTTTTAAATTTGGTAACCTTTTGAGCAGAACTGTTCCTCTCAGTGTATTTCTAAAGAAGGGAAATTTGAAGGTTAGGATTAATAAGATACAAACTGCAAATTTACTGTCTTTTATAGAAACAGCACATAACAGGGAGAGATTTTTCTAGGTAGTCTGGGTTCTATCTACGGACAGATGTAAAGTATCTTAGCTTATATTGTATTATAATATAGCAACATTTTATGTGTGCTATTATTTTCTATAAACCAACTTCAGGTGGTTAAATTACTATTGAATGAAAAAAAATTATTTTATTTTGACAGGAAAGAAACTAAGCAGAAAATATTCCTCATTGAGTTATTTTTCAAATTTAGCACAATTTTGTGCTTTGGTCTTTTTATAGAAAAATAAACAATTGTACTTTAGAGCCACCTACTGGAATAAAGAGGCACGAACTGATGTTTAAAGTCCTCAGCTTTTCAAAAGATAAATAGATGAATAAAGTGTAAGCCTTTCTGTTGATCTTATAAGACATTAATTTACTCAGCTTTTCACAGTTTGAAATATCAAGTGGCCCTTCAAGAAGCTGCAGTTACCAGCAATATCTTCTAAGAATATATTCTTAGAAGATGGTGTTTCTTGTTGTTTTTGTTGTTATTTTTGGTAGGGTGTGTGTGGCCCAGATATTTAGAATCTAGAGTTTTTTGGCTCAATGTGGCTGAAATTCTGTTTATGGACATTCTTAGTAAGAGGATTGGGAGAAAAGACCCTCACTCATAACGCTGAAGAGCAAGAAGAAGATACTAGGCAAAGGAATACTCTCCTTCTCTGAGTACTGTGGGGTTTTGCAAAGATACTGCAGCAGAATGTAATTGGTCTCATTTTCACCAGCTAATTGTATAACTTCATTCTTTCTTCCAAAACTTCTCTCTTTTTATGGAATTGTTATTTAATAAATAATTTTATAATAAAATGAAAAATTGAGAACAATTTTCATGGTAAAAATGAATAAACATTTTAAAGATTTTCAGGCTTAAATGCTTTTATAAATGAGAAAACCCTGGAGCCTGGACAAGTACATTGAACAATGACTTGCCTAAGTCACCGAGCTGCTTAGGGGAAAGGTAGGCAGCTCTTGGAAATTTTAGGTCAGGGTTCTTTCCACACTTGCTCCACTGCTTTTCCGTCAGTCATTAACAGATTTATTAAGTCCTTCCTCTCCCCAGCACTTTGCTAGAAAGCAAGGGAAATAAGCACCACCCCCTCTACCTCGATAAATGAATCAATAACAGGCATAATGCCTGCTTTCAAAGAGTGAGAATCAGGAGCAGGGCATGGGGCAGGGCCTGAGTGTGGGAGCACCATCCTGATTGGTGAGAGAGGGATTAAGTTTTTAAAAGACAGAATACTCTCCCTTGCTGTCATGATCTTTTATGCCATGTCCTTCTAACCTATTACCTTTGAAACACCTTGTTGAGAAGGTGCTACTTTTGCAGTCTTGCTCAAGGGGGGCAGGCTCAAGGCTAGCTAGACTACCGGTGGATAACACAAGACAGCATTCAACGCTGTGAGTATGTGTGTGGTTCACTGGGGTGCTTTGAGGATTTAGAGAAGGGGAAGTTCTTTGTTAAACACCACACAGAGTATATGTGACACAGCGAGCCTTGCCTTAAGAAAATTTGATTTGCAAGTAGGATTTGGAAAAGATTTGTGAACTGGCTGGAGAGTCACAGCTTTCCATTTGTCACCAGAGGGCTCATTTTCAGTGTATAAAACAGGAAATCACACTTCTTTTGATAAAAAATAAAAAAGCATATGTTTGTTAAGGTATGAGAAAATGTACAGGTATCTTTGTTAATATTCACTTCTCTCTCTTTCCTGATCCATGTCCCCCATGTTTTTTTTTTTTTTTTGTCTTTAAAGATATTCTATAGAGTAGTCGCAGACATTGCGCCAGGAGAGGAACTTCTGCTTTTCATGAAGAGTGAAGACTATCCTCATGAAACTATGGCGCCGGATATCCACGGTTAGTGCCGCTCACGCTGCCTTCCTCGTTACCCTCATTTGGAGACTGGGAGGTAGCATCCATCAGGGTCCATCATGTTTGGTGTTTGTTTTTAGTTTCCCTAGCTATTCAATGTCAATTTTAACGAATACTTTCTCTTGAACCAGCTGTTTTCTTGCTTTGACATCTGACTAATATTATGGTGAAGCTAAAGTAAGCAGAGGTCTTTCCTGAAGTAGAAGTCAAAGGAATTTTGAGCATTTGGACTGGACCTCCACCTAGTTAAGCCATTTATCAATGCCTTAGACTATGGTGAGAAAACTTTCACTGCATAAGAATCCTTCCAGGGAGCTTCTCTAAATCTAAGGGATGTTTCTTCCACCTAATGTTCTATTGCTGGGAAAAGTATTTCTATTGCCATAAAATTTTAGCCAGAATGACCATATGGGAGAGGAGTGAGGGGAGTAACACTGGGAGAAAAGTATAGATGAAGAAATTTTAGAGTCAAAGACATTTTTATTTGCCAGAGGCCTATTTTAAACCAAGAGAAGAAGGATCCAAAATAATCATAATTAGTAGTGATGTATGTTCAAGGCAGATAAAAAGAAAACTCTACTTGTATTGATTTGTATCGTTGAGATGAAAGTTTAGTATTTTTTTCTTTCTTCTTATTTAGAGAAATAAGAAGAACAGTATAATGTGATAATATATAAAATAATATAATGTTATTTGGTTCAATATAACCTAGTGGTGTCTTTAGAGCATTTTGTAGTTGGAAAGGCCACTGGGAGCAGTTACTCATCCCAACCTGCCAAAGAGGTGGGGATCATGCCACCGACCGTCCCTCCAGCTTTCCACCCAGATGGCAGAACCTTGGCTCTTGCCTTTACACGTCCAGCAAAGGAAGGTGCCACTGTCATCCGGCTCTCTTTACTTGGATATTTTCTTCCTTTGGCTAGGCTGCATCATGCTTCTTTGTAGGCTATAGTATTGTATTTGGGGGGTACTTTTGGTATTCATTTTCCGCTTAGAAACTCTGACGGGCAAATGGGTTTAGAAAACCTAGAGTTCCCAAATGGCCTGGTAGAATTTGAGCCTTGAATGTGGAGTCTGGCCCAATGGGAAAGGGCTCTTTGGTAGCAGAAAGTGTTTAGATGATAAAACGTGCAATCTGGACTTTCTCTGGTGCAATACATCTTTCATCTGTAAATATTATATCTAAAAAGGCTTTCAAATAATTATTTTTTGAAATATAAATGATTAGCTTAGTACTCCCAAAGACCTCAATTGAAGTGACTATTCTTCTTTGAGGTCTGCCATTCATAATTATCTTCCTTTATAATCTTCCTGATTCCAACAGTTGCTCATTTTCAATGTATCATATCTCCACATCGTCACGTACATCATGTATGTTATACATAATGCTTATAATGTTTAAATGATTATTTCTACTTCTAGGATTTAACTTAGGAAAGAGAAAATAAAACACACACATTGCACACCCATTATATGCTAGATTATTATATGCTCTCCATATATTGTCTCCTTTAATCTTCTACACATAGATCAAGCCTGTGAGAAAGAAATTATATTCATTTTACAGATAGGGAAGCTGAGGCTAAGTAATTGGCTAAGACCGCATGGCTAGTAAGTGGTGGAGTCAGCATGCAAACCAAGGTCTTTTCTGTCTCTAGTACTTAGGCCTTTTGCATCTATTCTATGGCCTGGAGGTGCTGTTTGTGTTGGGGCTCCTGATTGAGACCTTAAATACATGAGTAGTGTTACAGACTGTAGGTAATGTTTCTCTTAACCTCTTAATGTCATTGAGAATCTTGTCTTTACAGCTGAGGTGATTTTTTTTTTAAAAGAATACTTCCCTCTTCCTTAGCCCTCTACATCTAAAGTTGACAAACTGTTGAATCTACAGGGCAATTTCCTTGCCTTTCTGGGGCCACTGCTATTAGTTTAGTTTAAACTAAGTAGTATCTTTTGTGGATTACAACACTGTCCTGTTTTGCCTCTCTGCTTGGCTTCTCACACTGCAGCTGGGGAAAGTTTTTCTAAAAACCAAGTCTAAAATATGTCCCTGTTTTCCAACTTTCCATGGCTTTCTGTTCCCTTCTTAACAGGGTCCTGAATGGCCCCCATGACTTGCAGCCTGTCTAACTTCATTTTTTACTCCTCCCTTACATGCACCCTGCAGACATGCCACATTTACTACAACTTTACCTTCCCCTGAATGTGTCATATTCTTTCTTGTCTCTGTCACTGGCCCATGTTGTTCCCACTGTCTGAAACACCTGCCCCCATCCCACTTCACCTGGATGATTCTTACTCCTTACAAAGCCTTTTCTCAACCTCTTTCCCTCAGATTAGATGGAGTAGGCATGTTTCTCAGTGCTCCCTTAGGCCTATGCATGCATCTGTCATAAAATATATCACAGTCTGTTTGTTCACATGTCTTATATATTCATTCCTTAGCAAAATGCTTAGCATTTGGTTGGTAACTAAAATATTTCCTCAAAAACATTCAGTCAATGAACAACTGAAGAGTAGGTACCATTTTCACCAGCTGTAGGTCTATTAAACAGGGCTGTGTGTCTTGTTGTTGGCTCTGGGTGTTTTTTGGCAGTGTGAGCTGTTTTCACAATTGTATCTGTGTGATCTGTGCAGAGCGTGGCCTCGTGAGTGGGCTAAAAGCTATGGAAATAAAAAGAAAAGAAACATACCACCCCTACCTGACACTTTATAACCTTGTCCCCACCACTACCATTCATTTATCTTATTGATTTAAAGTGCAAATTAATATGTTTGCTATTTAACAAAGCTATGCCAGTTAGCGCTGACCCTGGGATAACATGAATTAGCGTAGAAAGATACTAAAAACATCCTGCATGCCATTATTAGTGATGATGAATGTTAAACCATTTCCAAGTTTACCGACATTAACCAGGCATAAGCATGGCTCAGATGGGGACTCTGTATCCTCTGTGCTCTCCAGGTCATGTGGCATTGGCATAGTGAGGCGTTTATGGAGCAGAGGTGGGTGCAGGTCCTAACACAACCACTTGGCTCCCTAGCTGATTACAGCACTTAACTTCCCTGAACTGCATGCTCTCATCTGAAAATCAGGATAAAAATATGACCTATAATTCCTTATCATCATGTTTTAAAGAATGTCAATAATCCATGTATGGGATTGAGGAAAATAGATGATGCCCTGTAAGTGGTAATTATTACTTTTAGTACCCTCTGAACCTAGAAAGGTGTAGTCATAGAGTTTTATTTGATCAGGAGGATGTACTGTAGCCACAGTAATTGCTTATATTATTGTTCCAGTCTCTGTCCTGGGTTCTTTACATACATTTTTCTAATCCACATTAAAACTGACGTGGTAGAAATGACATTCAAATAGTATCTGTTATGTTGTATATAATTCAGTAAGACTGGCTGGTTTGTGGTGGCACATCCTGACCTCCCAATCCTAGTAACACTTGAACTGTTTTCACAGAAGAACGGCAGTATCGCTGTGAGGACTGTGACCAGCTCTTTGAATCTAAGGCTGAGCTAGCAGATCACCAAAAGTTTCCATGCAGTACCACTCACTCAGCATTTTCAATGGTGGAAGAGGACTTTCAACAAAAACTCGAAAGTGAGAATGATCTCCAAGAGATACATACAATCCAGGAGTGTAAGGAATGTGACCAAGTTTTTCCTGATTTGCAAAGGTTAGAAATGACATGTTGTATCACAAAACTTGTATATTTATTCTGCAATGTTATACTGAATTTTTAGAATTTATGCCAATGAGAAATTTGGAACTGCAATGAGCTGGATAAGTGTGCTAGTGACGTGCTCAGAAATCATTTTTCCCTGGAAATTCTCGTCTGTAAAATACTGACAGTGAAACTAGAATTAGTTATTTTGATGTCAGATAGAAAATAATATGTTCTATTATTATTTAAGTAGTATTATTTAGAACTAAAGGCTTAACTTTACAGTAAATTACAATTTAGAGAAAAATCAAGAGTGCTGGACCAAAAAATGATGCTAATTAAAGTAATCATGTCAAGAAACAGTAAAGCTACCTACAGAAAAGACATACATAATATAAAAAGACCACCTATAGATAACTGTAGAAAGACTGGATTTGCTATTCACTTGATGAAATATCGATGATCTTTTGATAGAGCAGTGTAATTCATGGACTTAATTGCAGCAGTTTATCTAAGCTGCACCTATATAAAAGAATAGGCGAAGCATGTTTGATTTCTTAAAAGGAAAAAGACAAAGATGATAATCTAAATGAAGCAATTCTCTAATACTTATTTTTAACACAATGAAAACCGTATTTCCGTGATATATTAACTTTTTATAGTCTTTTGAATTTAATTCAATAACTTTTTAATTTCTATTAAAGAAAGCAACACTGGAACCTACCCTTTGAAAAGTATATTAATAATTATGCTACAAAATGGTCTTTAAAATCAGAAAAGCATATAAGCAGCTAATAGGTTTTTGTTTATTTCTACTTAATGGTTTTTGCCTTGGTCCACAAATAATTTTAATAATTGTATTCATTACTTTGATTTTAAAGCTGGAAGTGATCCTGGAACTTGTAATCAAAATTTCAAATGAACATAATGTCATTGTATTTAAATGGAAATGGTAGTATATCAACTGGCCTCACTCAAGAATGTGAATTACACAGATTTTGTCTTTGACAAAAATCATCTTTCAGTTTACCATTTTGTTTCCTTTTCTTCCTGGCTCCTTTTCCTCCTCATTTTGACCTCCATTTATTGCCCTGCATCCTCCTCTGGTTAGGCCTCTTTTAGGAAAGGATTTCATATTTGTCATTCACTTTAAGGCATAAATGACTAAAAAGCCATTAAGAATAACCTCTTCCTTGAGGAAATTGAGTGAAAATAGTAAATCTCTAGCTTTGAAAATTTAGGACTAATTTAGCTACTGAAGAGAAAACATTCAGGGGAATAAGAGGGCTTTCCCAGCACCCTTTAAGCTCACCTTTGTCACTTAATATAAATCTGCATAGAGGATATATCTGTTACATGTGTTTGGTAAAATGTGGATTCCTAATTTAAAAAAGTCACAGCATGTATCCTAAATATAATTGTGCCCAAATTAAAAAACAAAATTAAGCTAATAAATACTAATGAATAGAAAAAGTACTTGTACTGTAGAGGAATGTCTCTGGTGTCAGAAATGAACTATAGTTCCTTCAATTTTGTAATAAACATGATGGAAATCATTATAAAGCAAAAATTGACAGACTAAACACAAAAATGTAATTCTTCCTACTTTAATGGATAGCAACAATTCTTAGGTGGAGAAAGCTTAATCTGCCTAGTTGTAAGATTAAGCCTGAGTCAACTCTACTTAATTCTGAAACAAACTGTCAGTTTGGTTGATTCAGTCAAACATTCAATAGAAACCAATAAGGAAACCTAACTACCTGGCGCTGGGTGAATTCTCAAAAAACTTAGTTTTTGGTGCCCCAGCCAGACAGATAAAGCCTGTCACTATGCAATTTAATGTTAATGATCCAGTCGGTATTTTTGTTTATAAATTATATAATTTAGCCACATGTAGTACCTACATTTTCTGAATGTTTTTTACTTTATTGAATGCTATATTCTTGCTTTATATTTTGACCAATGAAAATTCCTTTCCTGACTTGATACATTATTCTGTTCTGTATCTTATGTGTAAAATTTTGAGAAAAGAAGGCCAAAAAAAAAAAAAAAAGCAAGAAAAAAACAAAGATTGATATGCAAATTGTAAATACTGAAAAGAACCAAAAACAACCCAGAAGGTTGAGCAAAGCTGTATAAATTGGGATAAAATTCTACAAAAAGTGAAGTCTCACTAAGGACTGACTGGATTGTTTCTGTTTATGAAAGCAGTACACATTTGCTTTTGTGAGGATGACTTGCTTTTTTTTTGTTTTTATCACTGATTAGCTGAAAGCTGATAATACCTTGGAAAAATATGGATTTTCTGCTAGATTAGGAGAAGCAAAGACAGGAAAATTCCCCTTGCTTTGTTATTTTTTTCCCTCTAAGTGCCATGTACTCATAATATGCTCTTAAAACTAAATCACATCCTTGGAATTATAAGAAGGAATAAGACCCAACATATAGGCCAATCTTTTGCCACTAGATTTCAGGGCTTATGATTTGATATATAGCATACTGGAATACATGTTATAAAATGGCTTGCCTTTATGGGTTGCCAAGGACGAACAGTGAGAATTGCAATCTGTACAGTGATTTTGGAGGATGTCTCCAACTCAGTTCAATGTTAACTGCAGTTGTTGATATCTCTCTCTTAACTCTTTTGTTAACATTCCAACTTCTGTAACAAACAGAGGATTACATATTGTAGATAACGATAGGGCCTTTCTTATGACTCCACATACCTGTCCTCTCCTGGTACCTTTTGTTCATGGAGATATCGCCACTGGTGCTTAAATAGAATAGCATTTCCAACTTGGCTGACTCACGGGTCAGGAAAAATAAGTTCATGTGCCAATATGAATAGAGTTGTAGGGAGGAAGCTGAGAAACAGAAAAAGTATAGGAAAGGTATTTCTAACTTACCAAGATATGAAAATGGGCAATTTATATTCTCACATGCACTCCCACTTACTTACATAGTCTACACAACCACTGGGTAATATATTCTAGGTGCACAAAGGTCTTAATATTGAACGTCAGCATATTTATCTCACAGCCTCACAGGGAAATATTAGCTAACACGGAAAAGAAAGAGTGCTTACACGCTGGTTAGTTTTTTTAAAGTAAATTTTACTATGCAAAGTTTCAAATAAACACAAAACTAGAGAGGACGGTATAAAAAAACCCATATGTTCAGCTTCTATAATTATCACACAAGGCCAATCTTGTCTCAACTAATACTTGTTTTGGATTATCTGAAGCAAAACCTGACGTTATATCATCTTATTTGTAAATAGTTCAGTATGTGTCTGTAGAAAGTAAGGAAAATCTCAAAACATAAATTCAATGCCACATTTTAAAAAATAATGATCCTTTAATATTATCAAATATGCATTTAGGATTCAAATTCCTCAGTTATCACTTAAATTTTAGAGTGTTTTGTTTGAATTAAGATCAAATAAAGTCCATACACAGCAATTGGTTGACAAGCCTCTTATATCTGTTTGAATCTAAAGGTTCCTCCAGAGTGAGTCTGTCTCTATCTGTCTCTGTCTCCTCTCTTCTCTCTCTCGCTCTCATTACTATTTATTTATAGAAAACTATAGAAGAAATTGAGCTGTTTTCTGTAGAATTTCCTCCAGTCTGGATTCTGCTATTTATATCCCTGAGGTGTTGTTTAACTTCTTTCTCCAAGATCCGTTCTATTTCCTGTAAACTCTCAGTTCCATCCCAAGCCTTGGTTGGGAGTTATGTTCACTGTTTTAGCAAGAATACTTCATTGGTGGTATCATTTATTTCCATCAGAGGGCACATAATGTATTGCTTAGATTCGTTAATTCTTTAGGGGCTGCAGAATGAATGTATTCTAATTCCATCCTTCTTTCATCATTCATTATCCAGATTAATACTGTGTAGAGAAACTTTTTTATTTGGTTACCCTGAAGTACAGTTTATATGGGAAAAGTTGGACATGCACATGAATTTTTTGACTTATCTACCAGCTTTCAGAATAATGGTTTGACTTCCCAGTATCCTCCAAGGGGGGCCAGTGAGGTTCTGTTCATGTGTTTTGAATGTCATCATTGTTAAAAGAGTGTCTATTTTTACTGATGCTTAACTTGCCCCACATTGTGTCATTGGGCATCTCTTTAGGTTAGGACCCTAATTGCTTTGACCTCAGCTCTGACTTTCTTGCTTTTCACCAAAACAAGATGTTCTCGTTCCGTTTTGTGAATTTCATTCTTCAGATTTGACATAGGCTATTTCTCCACAGAACTCTGGTTACTTAACTTGGGAGTAGTATCCTAGTGTGTTATGTGTGTATGTGTTTAATTATTACAAATGTTGCAGACATCTTCTATCACAGTAATGATCAGTATTTGCATTTCATTATATTCATGCAGATTTCATAGACAAATTTTAGTAAAAAGTGGGAAACATTTGAGAAGGAAAACATTTGAAACTTTGAAACATAGAGAAATTTCTAACCATGTTTTTCTTTTAGGGGTCTTAAATAGCACCTCCTCTTAAAATATTGTATACTTTTTTCCCTACTTCATAAGTTATATATATATTTTTATATATGTTTATATTTGTTTATATGTATATTATGTATATGTATATTATATGTATATCTACACAGACATACAAACATACACACACACACATATGTGTGCATCAGTCCATCCACCCATCCACACATCCATCCATCCATCCATCCATCCATCCATCCATCCATTCGAGGGTCATATTGGGAAGTTGCTTCTTGAACAGTCAGCTTGCAGATCACGTATTCACATGATGACATGGTTAGAAATAAAGTACTTTCTTTGAATCTAGAGATTGTACACATTAGAAAGAATACCTGTCTGTGTGTTCTTAAGCGTTTTCTTAATGTTTTCTGTTTGAGCATTTATGTTTGAATGAAGTGGTGTTAGTAATATACGTTGCTGTTTGAATTGTGCAGTGAATCTAAAACCGGACAAATAGCTTATTGTTTATCATGCTCCTAAATTGACAGATAATCCCTTCTAGCTGTATCAAATTTATTTTCTAACAGGGGCAAGTCGTAATATTGGTGAGACACACATTCTTATGAAACATAAAATGTACTTTCGTTTGTCACAAGCCTGTTTCTTCTCTTTCCTCCTTCTCAGTTCAACTCCTCTTCCTTCTTATTTTTTTAATTGCCAGTTAGATTAGCAATAAAATGATGTCATAGTTATGAATGTGTTCTTTGTCACCATGTCCTATTAAATCAATTGTTTTCTTACAGCCTGGAGAAACACATGCTGTCACATACTGAAGAGAGGGAATACAAGTGTGATCAATGTCCCAAGGCATTTAACTGGAAGTCCAATTTAATTCGCCACCAGATGTCACATGACAGTGGAAAGCACTATGAATGTGAAAACTGTGCCAAGGTACAGTGAATTTGTAGGCTACTTGGCCTCTCTCTGTCATCCTGCTCTCTCTTAATTCATCACTTGCTACTATATATAAAAACAAGCCTTGAGAGGGGAAACTATAAATATCTTGAGAAAAGTAGACTGAGTGTTGTATGCTAAAAGGCATTAGTAGAGTGTATAAAAACACTTAGTGGGTATCCTTTTATTTTTGTAAGGGAGGAAGTGAGGCTTAATGGTAAGTTCCAGAACTAGGTGTCAGACATCCTTGGTAAATTCCTGGTTCCGCTACTGACTTGCCAGCATGGAGTTGTTTTATAGTCTTATGGAGAATGAAAATTTTATCCAATGCATGTTACTGATTTCTTTTAATAGCAATTTGTGAGGAAGTCACATAAAGTTTCTAAATGCCTATTCAGAAAGAATAGGAGACTCCTACATTTGCAGATTTTTCCACCCAAGTCCTCACCATAAATCATAACTTGGTTCCCATTAAAAAGTGTGGAGCCTCTGTCTCAGAGATCAGTGTTGAACAACATAAGGGTGAAATGGAAGTACTTAACTTAGACCGTAACTGGAAACTACAGTAACAATAATTCACATATTTTTATTTTCATGTTTCCTAATTAACTCAAAGATGCCCTGGTATCATTAAAGTTGCTTTCTATTTCCAAACACTTTTCATAGCATATGAATACCTTTTCTCATGCCAGTGGAAATCTCTATACTCCATTGGGTTACCAAATAATCATTCTCCTGCAACTCCCCCATGCTATGTACATTAAAATAAAATTTTGTATACTTTTTGCCTAAAAAGAAATTAAAAAGACATTTCAAATTATCTTTAGGGGTGTTTTGCTCCCACATGTGTTGGGTGGCTTTTTCTTCCCTTTTTGGTACAACATTCAAAGGAATGATTTCAACTTGCTGGTAACTTGCTGAAACACGGTGTTAGAATTTAACGCCCTAAGAAAACTCTTCAAATAGATTTGGGGTTCTTTAGTAAAAATCCTCCAAATTTTATTTAAAGAGTGGAAGTAGCACACTTGTTTTAATAATGGCATGACCAGCATTTTATTATTCAACACCGGTCACTCTAAATGGGATCAGAAAGACCTTGAATGTGGCCTAATGGTGACATTCATTATTTTGTTCAACTGATACCAGTGGATACTCCAGGCTAAGAATATAAAGCAGAATCATTTGAAGTTCCTACCCTAGAGAAGGGTACACTTTTGAAATATGACTTTCTTTTAGTCTTTGGGGAAAACAAATAAAAACGAAACAAATAAAATTCCTTCTTGAGTCATCCCAAGTGGTCTTTACTGTGTCCTTGAATCAAGTTTCTTGATTAATCAGAACTCATTTCCTAGCAGGTTTTCACGGACCCTAGCAACCTTCAGCGGCACATTCGTTCTCAGCACGTTGGTGCCCGGGCTCACGCTTGCCCGGAGTGTGGCAAAACATTTGCCACTTCGTCGGGCCTCAAACAACACAAGCACATCCACAGCAGTGTGAAGCCCTTTATCTGTAAGTTTTTAACACTCCAGCCCTCCTTCCTGCATCTGTCTCTTCTCCGAAAGGCACTGTGATCAGGAGAATGGCCGCACATGGCCATAAGGGGGTCACCGTATTTGCTATTTATGTTCCCATCCAGTAGGGCTATTTTCTATTACAAGAGAATCACTTATAACAGATCCATGGTATTTTGTCTGTGATCCCCAGGGTGTTTTCTTTTAGATGAAATCAGTAACAGGTAGAGAAAAGAGAAGTTGTTAAATAATGAAAGGGAAGCCTCCCCAGGTTGTAGGATTTAATTGAGACAACCAGGTTTGTCTCACACTGTAAATGTTCATGGCTTTGTAAAGCAGCGAATAGCAGATATCATTAAAGGAGATGAAGTGATTAAAAACCTGTTCTGGATCAGAAAGAGCTGGAAGAACCCCACCTGGCAAGTAGGCTTATGCCTGTGTGTATATGTGTGTGAGTGTATGTGTGTGGAGAGAGGTGGGGAATAAAATGGCCTTTAATCTACCCATTGTTTCCAATCACAGGCTGTGGATCTGTACTTCTCTGTTACTTGAAAAGCAGAACATTTTCACTTTGATGCTGGACACGCTGTTTCTCTTACCCACTTCACCAAAGTAAATTTACAGGCAATGTGCTTTTAGGGGACATCCATTCTGACCACCTACTTAGAACATCCCTGTACAAAGCACTGTAGAAACCTACTTCAAACAAAATAAAACTCAGCCCTCATTTTCTTCTTCTTCTAGCCACCCACTCCTGTTCTCTATGTTGTGCTAAAATATTTTATAAGAAAACTCAGTTGTTCTTAGTCCATCTGGGCAACAATTCTGGGCTTCTTTTGATCCGTTGCTTGGCTAGGCATATAAATACAGTGACTCATTGAGTTTTACTACAAACTTCGAGACTGATTTTGGATCCAGATACACACAGAATTGGTTGAAGCATACTCAGCACTTGGCAAGACCTCTGACTTTGGTTTGTAGAAGGTATATGAGACACTACTACAGGACCTGATGGAAAAAACTAATTTTCAGTGCCAACATGGAGATGCCAGAGAATAACTCTCCTCTTCTTTGCCTTGACACAGCCTTCTTTTGTGCTTCCAAGCACCAAGAGAGATTTTCCTTCTTTTTCCAGCTTACACTAGAGTCCTGTTTTGCTCATATGTTTTTCTGTTCCTTGGGTGGAGGGAAGAGGACCAGCAGATAAACAAAAGGGTGCTCTAGTCTCCATTGGGGAAGCTCTGTTGAAAGTCACGGGAAATAAAGTATACAATAGAAATTTTAGACTTCTTGTCTCAAAAAGGCACTCCTGACCCTAGGTTGTAACATCCTGAAAATATACTTGGAAGCACTAGAAGCATACAGTATTAAATAGTTCATTTATTTCTGATTTCTCAGAAATAAATTTTGGTAAGTCTTATTATGTTTTGGTGCAAAAAAAAAAGTAGAATAAACCACAAGGGATTCTCATCACACATTCAATGCTTTTTCTATTATTTAAAACAAAAGTAAAAAAATATGGACTCCTATCATCTAAGATTCTGGAATCTCAAATTTTAATTGTGAAGACAAGCATTTCACTTTAAAGTGCTATAGGGTGTCTCTTTCTAATCAGGTTGCATAAAGTATTTCCCATGAATGTATTTTCAGTAATTATTGGTAAATTTAAATAACAGATGGCATTCTTCAAATATAAAATCTGACAGAGAACCGTGGAGTAATTATGAATAATAGCCATGTAATTTTAGAACAAAAGAGTTTAAGCATCAGAAGTCGGTGTGGAGACCAGAGTGGAGGAGGTTCACCTAGAGCTGATATCTGTTTCTCACCAGAAGGCCACACACCACGATTTACCCCCACTGGTGTGTTTATGGCAACTGTCTCTTATTACAGTGTGCCGCCAAGCTTTAGCCCAAAGTCACCAGTGCTAAGGTAATTACTCACTGCCTTTACAGAAACCTCCAGCCTTCCTAAATAGAAAACACATGCTCTAATAGGCTGAATATATTCAAAATGCCTCTTAATTTGTTTAATAAGTAGAAAAATGCAACATTAACTGCTGGCTAATTCCTTATTACTGAGAAAATTACAGTAGAGTACAGACTTCAGCATCAATTGAACCAGTTTACCTGGAAGCCTGGTGGTTTGTGGTATGCCAGGCTCGTCCTTCAAGTGCTGAAAACAAAGCCTCTGCCTAAGGAACCACCCAGATTCTATGTGCTTGAGATCAGACACAGACACCACTCATCCATGTAACAAAGGATGCGACCAGAAAAGTCAAATGCAACTTCTGTTACTCTAATGTAGAGAGGCTCTTGATTTTCTTAAAGCCATCCAGCTGTAAGAAAGAAGTATAGAGAGCAACATTTCCTTGCCAAAAAATTGCAAGCCTTTCAAAACCTTTGCTTTGATTGAATAACCATCTAGACATTTTTCTCAATGCCTTTTAAGAGGTGTTGCTTTCTTAACGAGTGCATTTTTATAATTCCAAAAATATTTTATTTACTCTTTCTTGTGATTGCTCATTGCCGAATTATTGTATCTAGTGAAAGTCTGATGTTTCCATCCTCCCCATCATATGATTTTAATTAGTGTATCAAACAACTTTAATTATGTATATTTATTGTGTGTGGTTAAATACTATATACTTTTAAAGCAGACTCTGGTCAATATATTCTGGTAAAATAACTTGAAAATAAGTCAGCCCCATCTTCTCTTCCCATTAAAATGCATGTTACAGCCTCTATAATGTTAGGAATCATTCCACAACTGAAGGCTCCTTTAATATTACCAAGCCCATTGATATATGTAACAATACAGTTTAACCTTTAGGAGTAAAAGAAATAGATATACAATCACTTGGTACTTCATCTTTGGATGTGTGTGGAATAATCCAAGTTCTGGGTGAGTTTTGCTTGACCAAAAGTCTATAAAATTTTCAGTGCATGATTTTTAAAAAAATTGTTATTGCTTTGACTTAGGAGCTCAACGTTTCTGCACTTAAAAGGCGGCCATCACATGAAAGCAATAAATGTTGCATTTTGTCTTCAACTTAATTTCTTAAAATAAATTTGTTTCAACAATTACCCACAAGGTATATCATGTTTTTGCACAAATTAAACATGTACAGAAGAGTCAAAGGAAGCACACACATAAAGTGACTCATGCCCAGTAAAGTAAAATAAAAGATTTGAGGCTTAGGATACTGACGTTTTAATTCTGCCAAGCTATAAAGTGAGTAGGATTCTTACCTAGCAAAGGGGTTCTTAAGGGTTAAAATGTTTGGTTTTAAAATATACTTAGATATGTTGGCACATATGTGAGGAGGGAGACTGTCTGCTTTATTGGCAAATTCTGGTCAAGAGGGATATTTTACAGCCACACCCACTGCTGTGTCTTTCTTTCTGGATTAGAGCTTTCACAGCACTCTCCCCCGTTTGCCATGGCTGCCTATATCACACAGAAGTCAAGCCCCGAGATAACCAGCACAGTTTTGACAACAAATCGACATGTTTCCCAAGGACGAGAGTTTCATAAATGCAGGAAGGTTAGCACAACCACTGGTGTGAGGGGAAGTCAGAGGACGTGATCATAGTTCATGGGAACCAGCAATGCAGGATGGGCTACATTCAATTTTGTTTCCTTTGCAGGCTTAAAATAGAGCCATTGTAAATTATGTCAGTCTTTCTCATATCATGAAAATGATTGTTAAAAAAGTCTCAGAATACACAATGTGCATTGTTGTGTGGCTTTGATGTGTGAATGATGAGAGTATGATATAATACCAATTAAATAATGGTTGAGCAGTCACAGGCTTTTTCCCCAAGGGGAGAGGCAATAAAGGTGAAGTTTCTGGGGGAGGAAAAGGCTGTTTTATCTTACTTTGGTGTCTACAATATAAAATTCTTTAAGTGCTTTAAAGTTTTAAAGGGATTCCTGTTATGTTTCATATTTAATGCATTTTAAGACTTTAATTTTTAGGATTCTGCTAGTGTAGTATATGGGTGGGGAATCATTACATGCTGGAATTTGACTTTTCCATAAATATTGAAATACACAAATATTATGCAAAATATTGTGCAATGGGGATGAGAAAAAATATATATATGAAATATATGTGCTGCCTCAAGACATTTGTCAGGTTGGATGCCTTGCTTTGGAATCTAGTGAGGTGGGGTTTTCTGTGTTTGGAGCACCCAGATTGGTGCCTCCAACGTCTTTTGCTGGCTTCCTAATTGAAATTTTAGGTAAACCAATTGTGATACTTGCTAAATTCAGAAGCAATTGCCATAAAGCCTGAGATTCTTTTTTGTTGTTTGCACACAGGTGAGGTCTGCCATAAATCCTATACTCAGTTTTCAAACCTTTGTCGTCATAAGCGCATGCATGCTGATTGCAGAACCCAAATCAAGTGCAAAGACTGTGGACAAATGTTCAGCACTACGTCTTCCTTAAATAAACACAGGAGGTTTTGTGAGGGCAAGAACCATTTTGCGGCAGGTGGATTTTTTGGCCAAGGCATTTCACTTCCTGGAACCCCAGCTATGGATAAAACGTCCATGGTTAATATGAGTCATGCCAACCCGGGCCTTGCTGACTATTTTGGTGCCAATAGGCATCCTGCTGGTCTTACCTTTCCAACAGCTCCTGGATTTTCTTTTAGCTTCCCTGGTCTGTTTCCTTCCGGCTTGTACCACAGGCCTCCTTTGATACCTGCTAGTTCTCCTGTTAAAGGACTATCAAGTACTGAACAGACAAACAAAAGTCAAAGTCCCCTCATGACACATCCTCAGATACTGCCAGCTACACAGGATATTTTGAAGGCACTATCTAAACACCCACCCGTAGGGGACAATAAGCCAGTGGAGCTCCAGCCCGAGAGGTCCTCTGAAGAGAGGCCCCTTGAGAAAATCAGTGACCAGTCAGAGAGTAGTGACCTTGACGATGTCAGTACGCCAAGTGGCAGTGACCTGGAAACAACCTCGGGCTCTGATCTGGAAAGTGACATTGAAAGTGATAAAGAGAAATTTAAAGAAAATGGTAACATGTTCAAAGACAAAGTAAGCCCTCTTCAGAATCTGGCTTCAATAAATAATAAGAAAGAATACAGCAATCATTCCATTTTCTCACCATCTTTAGAGGAGCAGACTGCGGTGTCAGGAGCTGTGAATGATTCTATAAAGGCTATTGCTTCTATTGCTGAAAAATACTTTGGTTCAACAGGACTGGTGGGGCTGCAAGACAAAAAAGTTGGAGCTTTACCTTACCCTTCCATGTTTCCCCTCCCGTTTTTTCCAGCATTCTCTCAATCAATGTACCCATTTCCTGATAGAGACTTGCGATCATTACCCTTGAAAATGGAGCCCCAATCACCAGGCGAAGTAAAGAAACTGCAGAAGAGCAGCTCCGAGTCCCCCTTTGATCTCACCACTAAGCGAAAGGATGAGAAGCCCTTGACTCCAGTCCCCTCCAAGCCTCCAGCGACATCTGCTACAAGCCAAGACCAGCCCCTGGATCTAAGTATGGGTAGTAGGAGTAGAGCCAGTGGGACGAAGCTGACAGAGCCTCGAAAAAACCATGTGTTTGGGGAAAAGGAAGGAGGCAACGTTGAACCAAGATCGGCTTCAGATGGTTCCTTGCAGCATGCAAGACCCACTCCTTTTTTTATGGACCCTATTTACAGGTAAGGGTGGTTGGGAGACGATGAAATGTGAACAGATGTGTGAAACGTAGTATTTACACTATAAAGCCATTGATTTTTTAACAAATCATTTGTCAGTATTATTATAACACAGAGAGTAAAGTTGTTTAATCTAGTGAATTCCTTTTTTGTTTAGAAAGTTGGATTATTAGGTTTGGACTTATTTTTGGTTGTCTCTGAAGTTGGGGGTTTGGAATAGGCCTACAGAATTATTTTCCCTTGACAATAAATTTATTTTTAAATGCATTTTTTTGGAGTGGAAAATATGGGAAAGTCGTGTTTAAATTGTCAAGTGGTGGAAGAATGAGAATCCTGAAGGATTAATGCAAATATGTGTGGGTACTTAAATGGGTCAGGTTATTTGGAATAAGGTGGGACATATAACAGCAAGAGTCTACTCTTTGTTAACCTACCAACACATCCTTAACGAGTACTGGTCATATTTATTTTCTAAATAAATCTCCTAGGAGCTCCCAGGTAAATGAAATTTTAACTACCAAAAAGTTTTTGTATATAATATGAGTGGTTGGCTTAAAAGACATACATGTCTCTGTGTAATGACTTCATTATCCAGTTTCTTTTGATGTATCCAAAAATTCTTTGAATGAAATATATAAGTTTAATAAAAGGCCTCTTTTGCAGTATTGTGTAACACTCACTTGACCATTCAAAGTGATTATGTTTTTAAATACTAATTTTTAAAAATGGGTGTGAATAACAATAACTATGGTTATTATTAATACATATTTTAAATATTACAAGCATTTTCACATTCATTTATTCATTCAAATCTTGACCATTTTTAAGAGTTCATGGACTATGTGGATAATTCTGTATAGAATTTAAGATGGAAGTATTTTTATATTTTGCTTGATTCTCTTTTATGAAGAGAAGATTTTGTGCTATTCTTTATTCAACAATATTTATTGAGTTTCTAATATTAATACTTAATAGATGCTAGAGCTGCAAATTTTTTCCACCTAAAACTTCTTTATTCTTATATTATCTATAATGTATTAACAAGAAAATATTGCCAGTATGGAAAAGGCTACCCCATTTGAACATGACAAGGGGAATAAAAGAAGACAACGCAAAAGTATCTCAGCACTATCAGTACCATGTTTGGGCACTTTTTTCAATTATTGTATCTTAATTGCTGTGCGGGTCCCATTACTAGAGAAGGAAAAAAAAATAAAAACATACCTTCCATACTTTCCATGTAGATTATATGTCACACATTTCCGGTAAGGTCATATTTCTAACTCAGTGATGTATTTCAGTTCTTCATGAAGATAATTTCTCAGACTTTCTTTCTGATACCCTTCCAATGGCAACAGGCTTCCAATTCTTCCCCATATCCATCACACTTACCTTCATACCTGCTAACCTTCCCCTTACTCTAAACTCCATCTCATCTCTGTTGTTTCAGTCTCAGTTAAGACCCCACGCCTGTCGTTTGACCAAACTCATGAAAGGCCTAAAGCCCAGTTCTAGTGTCAGGCCTGGGTTAAAATCTCAGCCTTCCTATGTCTGCGACTTATTTTTTCACCCGTAAAATGGGTATAATGTCCTTTACTGCAGTAAATGAAATAGCATGTGCAAAGCAAAACATATGTAAAATTTTAGGAAGTGGTAGCTATTTTTATTCTGTTTTAAAAGTGTACTTATTCCACAGTTTTTAAAAGAACAGTTGGTAAAAGAAGTTACTTTAAGTCAACTCATGATATTAGTTCCCTGTGTGCTTAATAGAAAATAGAATACAAATATTTCGAAAGGCTATGTGGGTAAGTTTTATATGTCTTTGTCTTTAAAAAATTCCTCATCTTCTTCTCACCACCCTTGTCCCACCTGCCCTATTTATCATCAGCAGTGTCAGTAGTGGCATCTAAAGGGTGTGTGTGTATAGATATATAATACATATAATTTTGAGTAAACCTCCAAGAGTGGCTAGCAGGGTATATAGTATGGTTGGAAATTCCCTTGCTGCTATTGTCAAATATGGAAGAAATAGAATGAATATTTGGGGGATCGCCTTGTTGGTCAAAAACGGCTTTAATTTTCAAATTTGCCCTGTTCTCATGATTTCAACATCACTAAGCATTCTTGTCTTCATTTGAAATGGAAAGGTACCAAATTTGTGACAAGTGCCTATAATTTAGTGACTTCACATTTTTCATATTTCCTCATTATTATGATGAGTCATTCAGTAGGATTTTTCCATTAGAAATAGGACCTTCTCTCTTTAAGCACCTAAGAGTGCAGTGAGTATTCTTCAAGAACTGAACACATATCTTTGTTTTTATTAGTGTGCTTCCCAGAAGCCTACCATTTGCTTTATTGTTAGCTCTCTTAAATATGGGTGATTATGTAGTGATTGATATGTGAGACTGATTCATCTCCAAAATCTAATTTTAACCTTTCAGAGTAGAGAAAAGAAAACTAACTGACCCACTTGAAGCTTTAAAAGAGAAATACTTGAGGCCTTCTCCAGGATTCTTGTTTCACCCACAAGTAAGTATTTTGCATCTGAGATTTCCAGCTCGTAAACTAGCTTGTTGATCCTGAAAAGCAGGTGCAATGAAATGAAAGACATCTTGAGAACATTAGGATTTCCTATGACGCTGGTGTGGAAGAACACAGGAAATTCTAGTAGAATTAAAACCCAAGCTCTTTAAAGAAAAATTAATTAATATATGTGTAAAAATAACATGGTTTTGGTGTTACATTATTGTCTGCTACTATTTACTGAGCCGAAGTGCATTTTGGAGTGAGCAGAACTCAGTTAAGAAAATAAATATTAAAGGTGTCTTTGTGTTTAGAGGTTGCTGATACTAAGAAATAGATCATACTGTGACTCGTCCCAAACTCATGAAGGTCATTCTTATTCTTTCTGGGCTTAGATAAAAACAGGAAATGAGACTACCTGACACGTTGTTACCACAGAGGGTGAAGGAATTTATCTAAAGACCACTGGGCATTCCAGTAAAGTTCTGTAATTGCACGAGAATTCACCACAATACACAGAGCTATTTTCTGAATGGAGTTGTGTCCATTTATCAAAATATATGCAGTTTCTCCGTGTAAAGAAAATGCAAAGCAGCATTATCTAATTGGGTCATTCCTATGTCCCTACACATTGTCTCATTTTCTAAAAACAAGTTCTGAAACCTGATTTACATATCAATCAACATCTGGAGAATTGTATTGAAAGAACAAATACGGTATATTAACATCTTGAATCTAGTTTCTTAATTTATATTTTATTTTATTTTTGTTTAAAGGGTACAAACTCTGGTCTTTGTAGATAGCAACATTTTTATGAAAATGCTGGAAAACAGAGCAAACTGATTTGCTCTGATGCAATATGTTCAAACCAAAAATGATGGCTCTCTAATAAAATTGGGGGAAATTTATGTAAGCTGTCTTATGGAAAGCTATGAGGTAATAAATTAATTCATCTTGGAGTATGATTTTTTTTCCTTTCTTTACTTTTTCTTTTTCTTCTTTTCTTTTCTTTTTTCTTTTTGCCTTTTCTTTACTTTTTCAAGCACTTTCCCAAAGTCCTGAGCAGAGTATGAGTATTGAAATACAATCTACTGGGTTAGGTTGATAAATCTACTATTGCCCAAAAATTCTCACTCTATTCAAACTGAGAAAATACATGATTTAATATTAAAAGTTTTAGAAACATTCCAGTTAGTATTAATTATATATAGGAAGGCTAAGGAATAATATCACTCACATAATTACTTTATGGAAAAGAAGCAAGTTCTAAAACAGTAAATGTTTACCTGGGACTTACATTTTATATTTAGCCTGATCTAAACAGCACTTGAAAGATTTTATGGGCTAATAAATCTGAACATAATATGTATTTTGTGTCAGATATTGTACAAAAAGTACATATCTCTTGATGACTTCCTTTCTAATTATAAATAAATACTTATGAGGATATGATATTCATGTCCATTTAATGATAATAATCAAATTGTTATTCTATTTTGGCAACCTTTAAAATCCAGTAATTAACCACTTCAAAACTGAGTGCTGTGGCTTCATGGTATAATGGAGAAAAAACAAGACTGGGCTTCAGTTTCTTTGAGCAACTCGGTCTACCTGGCTCTTAGTTTTTTTCATCTGTAAAATGAGAGAGTTGGGTGTACAGTCCCCATTCACTATAAAATTCCAAGATTTCTAGCCAACCAAGGTAAATTTACTGGTTCATAAGATGGGCAATTTTGCCTACCAACTCCCCATGTACACACAGTTATTATAAATATTGTAGGTACACGTTTCTAAATAAAATAATAAGAGAGAAAATGTATTATATTTTAATATTCTCAAAGTTAATGAAGGATCACAAAAGATGAGGCGTATGTCCAGTACTTGGAGCATGGCGATCATTCCTTCAGATCTTCACAAACATGTCTGCGAGAGCACAGTGGTAGTTTCCTTCCCACACCAGAATGTCACGTCTTGGTGGAAGGGACTGCTTGCTGCTACGTGTTGCTGTTAGAACAGGATGCAAGAGTCATAGTCAAGATACTGAACACCTAGTGTGTCACCAATACTGACCAATAAAAGTGAATTCCTGCCATTATGGAGCAGGATTCTGGAGGCCCTTGCTGGACCAGCTGTTAATCTTTTACTTGCTGGATAGTGGGACTGTCTTAGGGGTCTTTGTGGAAGAGGCCAGGGAAGTAGGGGCACATTCAGGGTGCTTAGGGCGTAAGCTGTTTGCCAACTACTACAGAAATATTTCATTATTTTTATAGCCATCATGGCTGTGTTAGTGTGTAATGCTGTATATTGATGGGATACAGGCTGGGATATAGGCAGGTCTTCCTCTTTTTTCATCAAGTCTTATCAGCCTTACCAGGGTAACTGGAAGGGTCAGTGTTTATATACATAATGTGTTTAGCATTGCACTTGGCATGTTGAAGGACTTAAATGGCAAACGGGCTTCTATTAATGCATGCAGAAGCATTTAATTGTGAATATAGAGGGCTATCAGAAAAATGCCCTCCTCCCACCCTTGAGCCCAATTTCTTTGCCAGGGCTATGCCATGTATCTGGGAGTACTTGGAAAGACGCTTACTGTATTCTTAAAATAACCTAACTGGGCAGAAGTAAGCATGGCACAGAGCAAGGAGCCAAAACAGAAGGACTTACCTCTGCTCTCAGGGCTTACCATGATTTCATAGCTAAACAAGTGCTTGCATAAAAGAGTTCATTGCTTCATTTTCCATTTAAAGTATTTGGAGCAAATCACTTGGACCCTCTGGGTTTCTGGATCCTCATGTTCAAAATGGAAATAATATCTGCCCTATCTATTTCTTAGAGTTATCATACTAATAAAGAGGAAATCACATTCTCAATGTTTTAGGGAAAACAAAGGAACAGATATGTAAATGCTTGGTAGTAGTATTCTTTGGGCAAATCTGATTTTACACTTTTTGTATATCTTTGTATTCTACCCAGCAAATCCCTCCCCGGTCCACAGTCCCTAGTCAATGATAAGTGAACATTCAATAAATAAAAATTTATTGAATTTTACTAAAAGATAATTGAGCCATTATACTACCTTTTTGAATATTATATATTTTTAAAATTCTGTCAAAAACACTTAAAAATACATGAACATCATAATTAAACATCATGAACATCATGATGAACATACATGAACATCAAAATTAAAAGATAAATGCGCAGGGTCTAAACTCCTCTCATAGTTCAATTTTTGAAGAAGTATGTTTGCTCTGTCAGGCCACTAGAGGACTATTTAGCCTTTCATTTTTCTCTTATAAGTAAGTTAGTTTCCTATAAGGGAGAAATATGCATTGCGGAAGCTTTCCCTGGATACATGGTTGAAAATTATTTATGATACCTTAGTTTAGATTATAATTTTGAAAAGCAGATAACGGCCAGAAATAGATAAGATGGAGGGATGGCATTACTGTGTGGTCTCTGGAATGTCCATCTCATTAGGTTTATTTTGGATACTTTGCATTCACATTGACAGCCCATTGGAACTGCCGTAAGAATCAGTGTAAAACTGGCTATTATTCCCTGGTTTGATTTTCCTATACTTTTAATATTATTTTTGGTTATTTAAACACTGTATTTCCAAATGTTTGGCTTTGTGTACATCAGCAATAAAAATCCTCTTTTACTTACATTTATGTCCTTTCTTCATTCTTTTATATTTTCTTCCTTTACATTTATTTATTTATTTTTTAAGACAAGGTCTTACGTTGTTGCTGGGGCTTGAGTGCAGTGGTGTTATCATAGCTCACTGTAACCTCAAATTCCTGGGCTCAAGCAATCCTTTTTTGCCTCAGCGTCCCGAGTAGCTGAGACTACAGGTTTGGGCCACCACACCAGGCTAATTTTCCTTCCTTCCTTCCTTCCTTCCTTCCTTCCTTCCTTCCGTCCTTCCTTCCTTCCTTCCTTCTTTCTTTCTTCCTTTCTTCCTTTCTTCCTTCCTTCCTTTCTTCCCTTCGTCTTTTCTTCCTTTTTTCCTTTCTTTTTTCTTTGACGGATTTCTCTGTAACCTCAAACTTTTGGGCTTAAGCAATCTTCCTGGCTTAGCTTCCCAAGGAGTTGGGACTACAGGCGTGCACTGCCAGGCTGGCTATTTTTAAATGTTTTTTACAGAGATGGGGATCTCTTTATGTTACCTATACTGGTCTAGAACTCCCAGCCCCAAGCAGTCCTCCTGCCTCTGCTTCCCAAAGTATTAGGATTACAGGTATGAGCCTCCAACCCAGCCTCAGATATTTCCATTCTTATTGAGCTCAAATGCAGACTACTAAATACTACTATTACAAGTTTGAGTGATGGTTCCATCTGTGAAGTAGGAAGATGGTGATTATGGAGGGGAATCATCTGGGTGGTAGTCAGATGTTCGCTTTACAATAATTTATTGAGTTGCACGTTCACATTTTGTGCTCTTACCGTGTGTGTATTTTGCTCCAGAATAAAAAGTAATAGTGAAAAAAATGTAATATTTTGATATATGAAATTTTGCCATGAGATAGGTTAAGATAGTTTACCTATTTTACAAATGAAGAAATTAGAACTAAAGAATATTAAGTTATTTGTTTATTGGTCAACATGAAATGGTTAATATTCAACAGTTACATCAATATCATCTGAAAGCGAAGGTTGCAGTATGATTTTTATATTGAAAGGAAAAAAGCCTTGTAATCAGCACTAACTTCTAATCTCCACCTTGCACTGTGAGTGTAAGAGTACTTCATATTTTCTAGGCTCCATTTTCCTCTGTTGCTAAATATTATACACACACACATATTAATGGTGGGAAGTGTCTCTTCTAATTCTAAAATACAGGAAGGCATGAACGGATTTCATAGGACTACTGTCTCATCTAACCATCAACTGAAAGATCCTTCCTAAGTTTTCTTTATTTACTGGAATTTCTCTGTATCTAGTCCAGAGGAGACTTATTCTACCTTTGGACAAGTCTGTCTTTACAACCATAATTCTGTTGTTTGGCATTTAATTGCAAGGGTTCTAGATCCAAATTGCTGTGTTCAAATCCCCAAACAATTTACTAGCTGTTTGACCTTGAGCAAATTACATAACCTCCACGTGCTTCAGTTTCTTCATCTGTAAAATGGGGTTAATAGTCATATCTACCTTATAAAATTGCTATGAGGTTTAGAGTAGTTACACAGTCATGTGTTGTAAAACAATATTTTTGTCAACAACTAACCACATATACAACAATGATCCCATAAAATTGTGACTGAAAAATTCCCATCACCTAGTGATGCCATAGCTGTCATTTGCCTGCAGTATTCAGCACAGTAGCATGCTGTACAGGCTAACAGCATAGGGGCACCGTATGGCCTTTATGCGTCGTAGGCTACACCATGCAGGTTTGTGTAAGTATGCTTTACGATGTTCCCACAGAGACAAAAGTACCTAATGATTCATTTCTTGGAATCTATCCCCATCGTTAAGTGGTACATGTAATGTGTTTAGAGTACCTGGTACATTCTAAATGCCATTTGTGTGTTAGCTATCACTACTACTAATAATAGGTATTATTATTATTAAACATATTAGTCTTTCAGACTAAACTCTTTGATCCTAAAATGCTTACAAGCTACTTGATAGTACTCTTAGGATTCCTCATGCGCCACAGTCTCCTTTGTAGTCTCATCAATGAATCTGTTGCTTCTCTTTATTCTGACTACAGCATCAATAGATCAAACCATGGCTATGTCTTTCAGCCATATTTTCCTCCTCAGCTTCCCATGTGGCACTTAATGTGGAGAAAAAGAAGGGCTCAACAGAAGAGGAAAGGAAATATACAGAAATCACTTGTCATTTAACTAAAATCAGTAGATATATTCTAGGTTATAATGAAATAAAATCTTTAAATAACCTACGGAATGAGATTAAGCCTACCTTAGGAATATATATTTTTTCAGATTGGGGTCCAAGGACATCAACATGTGCTTGAGTTGGCCTCACGCAGCAACAGTCTAACCCCTCCTAACAGTTCCTTTTCACTAGTGATTCCAAAACTTATTCGTCTATGGTGGTCTCCTCACCATACACCTGGTTTGACTGGGATACTCTGTGCTTGCACTTGACCTGCTGTGATTAACAGAGACCCTTTTCACTTTCAAAGCTGTCTGAATTTGGGCAATATTTATTTGGGTACTCTAGTCAAAGGCAAATCTTCATATCATTAATTTTCAATTCAATCAAAACCTACTGGGAAGGAGCAATGGGATTTTATTATATTTCTCCTTGCTGGTTGATTTTTTTTATGTATATATATATATATATATTTTTTTTTTTTTCCCCTGGAACTTTTGAGCCAATATCATTTTCCTATCTCACCACAATTCTGCCTTCCTACTTTGCTGAGAGTTCTTCCTTATTACCTATCAGGAAACAACATTGGCATTGCAAATCCAGTTTTACAGATATGTACATATTTTTAAATACACTCACAAATGTTGGCAATATTTGGCTCTGACTTAAATATTGGTCAATTCTTGCAAATATTTTTGAAATAATCTTGCAAATATTTTTTTCTTGGAAATTAATGACATGAATTTGATGTTGTCAGTTCACAATTTTGATATTTATAGATGTGTATCCAGGAATTTTAAGAATTAGAATTTTTTTCTATTTGAATATAGTTAGCTTGCTTGCTACATAATATGTTAGAAAAATTATTTTGTAATGATGATGTGAATCATATTTTAAGATGAATTAGATTCATCATATTAGGATGAATTTCTTTTGTTTTATGATATTGTCATAGAAAATATTAGAAATAAATCTTTTCTGAGAAACAGTAGCACTCAATAATCATTAAAACAGAAGGCACTATGGTGGCAGTATGAAACAGGCAAAAAGTTTCATTAATAATTAATAAAGTATGCACATTTTATGATAATTTATTTTAAAATTTAAAAAATAAGTGGAGAATATGTTATAAAAGAAGATGGAAGAAATGCCAAGGGAAGATATATAAAACCTTCCCAATGCTGAAAATTAAAAAAAAAATACAACTAGTACTAAGAGCAAAGAATGGAAAATACATTAGATTTTATAGCCAATTATTCTGTTGAACACTTGCAGATTGGTTTTAGGGGAAAGATTACTTTTTTTCCTACCTTGTAGCTTGAAATGACTTCATCATTTAGACATGTGATGATCGTGCTTTCATAAGATGCATTCAAAAATAGTAAATCTCACAAATATATCAGAGCCAGTATGTAGTCCAAAACACAGCTGTCCCAACTCTCACAGTGGTATGAAATGTGTGGATTCTACTTCACAAACAATGATTAGTGTGCATCCAAGATTTAGGCGCCAACTGAAGAGATTGTAACATATAGATAGAAAATTGAACATTTAAAATGTTGAAGTAAAAGAAAACATCAATAACTATTTTAGATCAGCAATAGTTATAGATATAGTATTAAATAAATACAGTATTTTCCACCTAGCTACTGATTCCAACTAGACAAGACTCAAAATGACAGAAGGAGGCAGAATCTATATTTGAACCTAAAATATACAGCCCAGGAGAACATCCTGTCAAATATAAGATGACAGATAATTTCTCTTCCACCAAGTGAGTGTAGTAATGAGTTTAAATCTGACTGAAATAGGACCATATCCCAAAATAGTTATAAAATCTGAAGCAAGAAATGGGGGCAGCAATAATACTTTATACCAGCTATGTGAGGGAGAATTGTATCTACAATGTCTTGCTAATGAACTACTATATCTCTCTCATTCCTAAAGTATTAATTTTATAGAAGTATAGTCTGTAGACTTATGCTCTACACCAAATAATAACCTAAATATTTGTTTGCATATATGAGTTAGTGCACCCTTTTTTATTTCTTTCTATTTGAAAATGTTAGTTTTTCATGTTTATCAGGAAAGGACATCCTCAATTTAGAAGGATTTATGCAGTTACCTTCTATAAGAGATACCCTTTTTGAATCTAATATTCCCATATGTTTAGTAAAATCTTAATGACAATTATCATTTTGACCAATCAACACCAGGTACTCCTTGTTACAGTGTTACATAAATCTTTATAAAGATGAAATTATTATTTTTTTCTTTTTTGACAATGAGCCTACATAATTGAATGAGCTGCATTACAGTAGCCATAATGTCTTAGCTATACTAATAATTTCCAGAGGATTTTTGTTTGGTATTAACTCAATTCCTTTTCATTTAGCATCTAGTTGAGCTTTTATCCAGGAAGGACTAAGAGGATGTCTCTGTTCTTCCATTTGTATCCTGTTCTTTAATCCTGCCGGTTCTGTCTCATCCTTGTCCTCTTCTGTAATATACCATGGTGATCTGTGTCTGTTCATCTTGAAATGACCCTTTCTTTATGTTAGATTTGATAGATTAGCTATGAAGTCCTCAGTGTCTCGGGTTGTAATTTCTTGATATTTAAAAAAATTGAGTATAGAGTGTTTAACAGTTATTTTTGTTTTTTATTTTATTTTTTTTTAGTGATAGCTCATCCTTTCTGTTTGCTTTGTAAAAACAGACTTGTGAAAAATGCTGGAGGTTAGGAAGATGCAGGCTGTCAACCAACATGTGCATTTTAATTATGTGATGCAGCTGCTTGGGAATGTATTCATCTCTAGGCTTCATCATGGTGCAAGGGCTAACTAATTTGGCATTTTGTGCAGAGAAGATAATTTTTGACCTAAGTGGTAAGTAAAGGGTCTTCAAACAGTATGGAAAATAAAAAAAAAAAAAAACAAAAATAAAAACCAGTGCAGACTGTAGGTACCTCCTGTGTCAAATTATAAATTTTTTTTAATGTTGCAACATGACATTAACAGAGTCATTTACATTTAGGTGTCAAGTAAAGTAGAGTCCCTCTGTGTTTAATGTTTCCCATAATGAACTCCAGGAAGAGTGTCCATAAAGATCAGAAGAACAGAGTGAAATCAACTGCCACTTTTCTTAACATACGCTAACTAATTACAAAAAAACAATGAATTGTGTATCTAATATATGACAGCATTTATTCATGTATTATGCCTAATCCAAACAATACTTTTGCAAGATTTCTATTATTCTTGTTTTATGTATGAGGGAACTGAGAGCCAAAGTGATTAAATCACTTCAGATCTCTAATTCATTCAATAAATTTTGATTTACTAGCTTGCATCAGGCATGGTGCAAGGTTTTGTGTATATGATAGTACAAAGAACAGGCATGGCCCTTGCCCATGTACTTAAAGGTTAATATAGTGCTTGGCAGTATCAACAAGACTGAGTTTAGCCCCTAGCCTTGCTCCTCTCTAATTCAGTGCCATTTGCTAGTTATATGCCACTTTCTAGTTCTAAGTAATTTGCCAGGTGACCAAGTTTCTTAAGTTTGGTAACCATCAATTTATATCATATGTAAAATGAGTATTGCATTATAAAATTTTTGTGAGGCTTGACTTATTTAATAAGTGGCGTTTTTCGGCAAATGACTTGTACTTTATGGTACTTAATGGAAAAACAAAAATTATGTTAATGTGTCTTACAATATCTTATATAGTTTCAAAGACCCTGGATCCTACTTTATTGCTCAGTCCTGCGTGGATTTTATTTCTGAAGTCACATTATGTTCCAAGATGAACGCTGAAGCCTCAACACTTTCGTCTACATTTCATCCTGCAGGAAGACTATTAGAAGGTCATGGTCCCTAGTTACAAAGGCATGTCAGAAGAGTCACAAAACCCCATTAGTCAGAAGTTAGTCATGAGGGCATTGCCTAACTGAAGGTAGGCTAATAAATACAGTCTTGTGTGCACTAAAAATGAGAAAATATCTGAGATTTAACCCTACTTGTAAGCTAACCACTTAGCCTGCCATAGTTTCATGGGTGCTACAAAAACACAAGACTCTAGGACAAAGGGCAAAGGACTTTGTTACTCACAGTAGAGCAGGCAGCATGAACCTTATGTGTGTATCAGTTTCCTTTGCTCCTTGGGGCACACATACGTGGGCCCACATGGATGCCATGTACACATTGTGTCTGTGTCACAGTTGAGGACATCTGAGCTTACCATATTCCCAACCTTATAAGGGGACTCCTAACAAACCTGCCCAAATTTTCTCCAAAGTGATTATTTTTATTATCTAGTTCAAAAACATATCTGTCCTTTGACCTGGAGGGAGAAACTATCTCTATCTTCCAAGACTATCTGCTATGGAAGAGTCTTTGAAATGCTACCCTCAAACAAAAGATGTGCAGAAACAAGTGCATGGAAGCCCTTGGAAAAGTGTGTGCTCAACTAAAAATGAGGAAGTTCTTATTAACTCTATGGAAAAATGAGAAAAGAATTATTGGGAAAAGCTGATGGCAAATGCCATATCCCATCACGATTCACAGTGAGGTTTAACTCGTGTCCCTCCCACTCAGTTTCAGGGAAACTGATCTTGTCATTGCGTGTATTCCCAGTCTTTGTAAGTATTCCCATTTCTGCATCCGCCTTTACTCCATTTTCGCAGTCTGGAATTTGTATCTAAGGAGCATGTATTGAACACTTGCCAAGTGCCCAGCATTATATTTAGAACCAGGAGAATCATAATAAATGAAACATAAGCTCATCACTTTCCATGGCAGTAGAAACTGGTCAACACAATTTTTGCAGTGCCACAATTACAAATTATCTTAATTGTGGTCTCTGATTCTGGCCTATTCATGCCTCTGTTTGACTTCTCTGTCATTTGGCTGCTGGACATTTTGACAGTTATTTTTTTTTCTTTTATTTCAGAGTATTATGGGGGTACAAACATTTTGGTTACATAAATTGCTTTTGTACAGCTTGAGTCAAAGTTATAAGTGTGCCCATTACCCAAATAAAGAGCTTCTGTACAGTCAAGGAAACAATCAATAGAGCTAATAGGCAACCTACAGAATGGGATGGAACTGGAGACATTTTGAAAGTTGAGATGTATACTTCTTATTTCTAATTTCGGTTTTAGACTGTATTGAACATGACACCTCCTGCTGAAATCCATTCTTATCTCTGCCTGCTCCTAACCAAGCCTGGACAAACCTAGCCCTCTGTGTGCATAGCTGAAGCAGCTGCCTATTTGGCATCATAACAAGGAGTTTGCAGGTTCTATTTGGACGATATTTAAATATTGAATCCTGTTTCTTCCATCTGTATTTATCATAGCTTTTATATTTCCTTTTAGCATTTAATTTGTTGACAAAATGTCTTACTCCCCATCTATATCAGGTGTTAAGGATTCTGATTTCCAGGTCTCTTCTTAGGTCACATTTTATTGCTTCAACCCTTTCTTCCTGCATATTTGACTGCTTGAGACTGTGGTTTAAAACCAACTGGAGTTTACCTGCTAATGCAGTCTCACAGTTTCTTTCCTTCTCTCCTGCCCATGACAACTCACAGCTTTTTGAAGTTTCAAAATATAACCAACCATGAGGACTAATATAAAAGACTCTTACCTGCTCCCATCTCATTTCTCTTTTCAAATTTTACACTTTCAAAAAAAAAGATAATGAATATATGACTATTATATTAATACTTAGTACAAAAAAATTTGAAGTCAGATCTAATAACATTTCCACCAAAAAAAAATGTTCTTTTAATTTTTTTTTTTTTGTAGACCATCTTTAAAAAAAAAATCCAAGAGAAAAAGAAGCCTATGGCTATGGGCTCTATAGGAGGATGTGATATTAGGACTGTTAAATGCTCCAGGCCTAGGCTTGAGTGTGTAACATGTTCACAAAGAGGGGAGTGGCTTCTCCCTCCATCCTCTTTCCCATTAGTCTGAAATTTCCCTCTGCATAAACTAGAGCTGAATGGTTCATAAGAGGAAATGGAATGGCAAAAGAAATGGAAGCCTTAAATTACTGCAGTAGGAAAAGACATGTTATAATTTGTTTAGCCTGAAGTTTCCAAAATAATTTTGATGTAGTTTATAGGTGTAAATAAAATAAAATAGGCATGTTTATTAGTAAGGAGTTAAATTAAGAATAATGGAGTTGTGCTGGGATTTTCATGTTACCCACTGAAAGAAGATCTACACATTTTTGAATCAATGCAGGTTGTCAAGAAGTTTATTATTAATAAAGAAATTATAGGAATGGGAACCATCTATGGCCAGCCAGGTTGAACAATACTTCACTGGGTTTAAGCAATGGGAGTCAGGGATTACTCTGACAATTTTATTGATTGATTGTCATTTGTAGTAAATGAGAAGAAATAAATCACGAAACATGACACACTCAGAGAATAGTAAAAACAGATTTTGTTTACTTGTTAATAGGCTGTGGTTTAAAATCAACTGGAGAAAATATTGGGGGTGTGGTGACTGTTGGTGTTTACAGGATCTATAATACATGTTTGGTGAAGAGATGTGCAAATTCTCAAAATTGAACCCAACTACTTCACATTTTATTTTATTTTATTTTATTTTATTTTTTTTTTGAGACAGAGTCTTGCTCTGCTGCCCAGGCTAGAGTGAGTGCCGTGGCGTCAGCCTAACTCACAGCAACCTCAAACTCCTGGGCTCAAGCAAGCCTTCTGCCTCAGCCTCCCGAGTAGCTGGGACTACAGGCATGCGCCACGATGCCCAGCTAATTTTTTCTATATATTTTCGTTGGCCAATTAATTTCTTTCAATTTTTTTTTTTTTTAGTAGAGAAGGGGTCTCGCTCTTGCTCAGGCTGGTTTCAAACTCCTGACCTTGAGCGATCCTCCCGCCTCGGCCTCCCAGAGTGCTAGGATTACAGGCGTGAGCCACTGAGCCTGGCCTACTTCACATTTTAAATAGAAAAAAACCAAACAAATATTTTTTCTTTAAGACCAGTATTTTTCTTGTTCCAGATCACCTGATACTTTGTAACTTCCCTAAGCTTCAGGCACCGCCTCTCCTACTGAGCACACGTCCTGCATGATGGGGCAGTCAGACACGGGGCAGTAGACTCAATCCTATGGCTTTGAGTATGTGAACCACTCCCCATCACACTAATCTTTGTTTTTGTTGAATTTGGCTCAGAGTAAACTCTAGTTGATTTCCGTTTAGGTTTAAGTAAAAACAATTTCCTATTTAGGCTTTTGGCTGGTTGTTATTACTGTACATTGTAAAATTTATAATTACATTTAAAAAGAAAGCATGTGTATTAATAAGTCTTATAAAAATCAAGCCAACTCAAATCTTTTATCAATGGAAATGTTTCAAAACAAAAACACTCAGAGCATTGTTGAAACCTAAGTATTAATTTAATGACACTAAAATAAAAAGTATACATTAGGTGCAGTTTTAACTAATAGTTACAGGGTAATTATAATGACTTTCGTTATTGAAAATTCAGACTATTACCTAAATTAATAATATTTCCTAAGATATTATTTTAACCAAGATTTTAGTATATGTTGTCATAATGTCTATGCATTTAGGACCTGGGCATATAGATCCTACTTTGGATAACTCAGGACATGTTGGTTAATTTCTGACTAGTACGGAGTTTGTAATAAATTTAATGCATATTACTTTAAATACTAAACATCTACATGGTTAAAATTAGACCTGATCTTAATCTATAATTTATCCATGATAAATTGGTACTCCATTAAGGAGCTAATAATTTCATTTCTAGTGCCTGGTCAGGAGCAGATATATAAATTCTTAGCTAAAGGGTGGAAATTTGAGTATTCATTTTATTTACTCATTATTTCCAGTTATTAAACAAGCCTCTTATTTGAAATCCTTTTAGGGCACACACACAAATTCACTGTAAATGACATTTAATCTACAAAATTAATTTCAAATCATACCCCTCTAGTAGAGAGACTATGGCAGAGAGAAAAAGCCAAAATTATTCTCATTCATTGGCATACGATGGTTTGTTCTTGTTGGTGAAATGACTCAGGGGGCTTGGCGCAGTGGAGGTTATTTCTTTTAGATTGAGCAGTCTCCTTTAACCACGCCTAGTTAACCCCTGAGTAGTGAACCTCTGTCATCCTCTGACTGATCAAAAGCACCTGCAGCTAGACCCGTCTTTGCCAGACTCTTGCTTGGAAGGTTTAAAGCAACTGATGACTCCAGTGACTCTCTCAGAGCAACTGTTGTACATACTTCTATTTACTGCTTACTAATCACACTGATGCAACTCCTAACATCTCTGTAAAAGAAAAGCCAACTTTTTCCCCTAAGAGATTTAACTGTATAATCAAAAGTATTGTGTTATTACACTTGTCCATTGAAGTAAGCTTTACTGGCATAAAATATGTACTGATATTTTTGAGAGCGAACATTCCTTTTTCTCTCTTTCTTTCTTTCCCTTCCCATCCTTTCCTCCCTTCTCCCTTCCTTTCTTCCTTTGTTTTGCTTTGTCATATGAATAAAAACAAACAAAATAACCATTCTTCACTAAAATATTTATTAAGAATTTACCATGTTCAATGCTAGGCACTAGAGAGACATCAATGAATACAACATGGCACTTCCTGTCCACAGTGTCATCAGGAAGAAAATGAGTTAAATAGTTACATTAATTTCTACCATTTATCAGGTGGCTATTTATTAGATAAATTAGGATATTTGAGGTATTAATGTGCTAGTTATATATTTAAAAAGAAGCCTTTTGTATGAATAGCAGACTTAAAATTTAACAGGGGAGATGTGGCAGGAAAGTAAAGTTTTAGCATTTAATAGTATTTAAAAATAGCTCAGTTCCTGCATTAATAGCTGGCCTTGGGTAAATGGCAGTATGGCAGTAAATAGCAGCTATTGTGATTTTACCAGAGCTGTGTTCCATTCCACAGCACAATCGTCCAATAAACCATCTTGCTATCTTTTCATCATATATAAGTAAGACCACAAGCTTCCTTTCCTAAAGCCCATTATTCATACTGCTGCTTGGCTTGAGAGTCAGCCAGCACCAAAATAATCCTCAACAGCACCTCCAAAAACCTTCTTACTACTGCTGAAAAATAACTGATAAGTCTGTTTTCAGGGTGTGACTAAAATAACTGGACACTGCTTATATTTTAATTTTAATGATATATGTACATATATGTATATATGTTAATTATAATAAACTGTCCTTTACAGATGTGGTGAGTTAGAGCAGGTGTCTGAATATAGACATTTAGCCTGAATTGTTCATGTTGAAACATTTTCTTTTTTCTTTAACAGAAGAAGAAATTTTCTCCTTAAGTTAGGTAGATACATTTTCTTAACTTTCAATTTCACTTTACCTATTTGGATACAGCTATGCTCCCAATATCCTGACAGGTCTTGGAAGGCAAAAATCATACCTTCCTTTTATTAATTCCTTATAACTTTTAGTATGACTTCAGCCATTTCCACAAGGAGAATATTTAATAAAAATATATTATTCTGAATCCCAAACCTATAAAGTTAAACGTAGCAAAAGGTAAAAAGAGTCAGTCATTCCAGACTCCTGACTAATTTGTGTTCCATCACTTGCTTCTATGGCTGCTTTAGGATTTGAACACTCACTGTACTAGCAAACCAAAAAATTACAGCATCTGGACATTCAACCAAAGCTCACATGCTGTCATTAAAATTGAACCACTTTGTGAAAAAGATTTGCTCAAATGATTTTTTTTTCCCTCAGCCCAGGTGCTTAAATTTGTCAAACTGTCTTTTTACTTTGGCTGATTATAATATTTAAGCTCTTGCAAATTTATTTGTAACAGTATGTACAATCATTAATAGTGTGAAGAGAGATATTTATCATTTTTTTCAAGGTAAAAACAAATTCAACTTATTGAGTAAGGTAATCTTTTCTATTGCATTGGCCTCTTTACTATAACTTTATGCAACAAATCTCACAATGACTGTTCTTCCTTGACCTTTAAGCTTAACCATGTAACTAATTTTCTTAAAGAGAAAATAATCAGTAAAACTGTACATCTGCCAATTCTGTATAAGCTAAATTTCTTTTTCAATTAAAACAATATCTCTTTCATTTCTTCAGATAAGAAAAAGGGTTGGGAATAAACTCCACTTAAAAGTAAAATAAACACAACATGACTTCATTAGTAAGGCTTTTTTTTTTTAACCCCCAAAATCCTTACATAGTGTCAGAAACCAATAATATAATGACCAAGTATTCATTTTCTATTGGGATAAATATCAAAATAATTTTTCAGTTATTTTCAGTGAAAAATATAAATTAACTTGAGAAAGAGAGAGAGAGAGAGAAAGAAAGAAGCAACTCCTTAGGGAATTGCAGGTATTTGCCAAGGACTAACCCCCTGAAGTTTTCAAAGGCATTCACTGTTGTCAACCTTAACTCCTAAGATCAATGCCTACCTACTTGGAAGAAATAATCAGTTGCATTGTAATACTACAAACAATAGTATTATGTTGCTCAAAAATCTAATCTTAATGAAATCTTTCTGGCATTTTGACAATTTTGGAAGACATTTAATTTTTAAGATGCAGTTCCCTAGAGTGATCTACATGCTATTTGTGTCACTGAAAGATAGGTCCCCTCTCTAGCATTTAGGCTGATGCTACCGCCTTTGAAAATCATTTTGTCTTTTTAATGTCTGATATTTTTTTATTTGTCTTTGCAGCAATGACTGACTGGCAACACTGTATTCTAAGTAAGTGAAATTCCGAAGGCAAATCCATAGCCTGAATGGATGTTTACTGCCTTTACAATTTATCCATGTTTAATAATCTTTTTGGCAGGATTATTTATTTCCTGTTTTCATACACTTCTTTATCCTGCTCTCCCACTTAGTAAATCTTATTTAAGGAAATAGCTACACTTTGGGTTATAAAGAATCTTGTAACATAGTCATTCAGTTGTGCTAATATGCACTGATTCTCTTTCCTCATTCTCATACATTACTGCTTAATTCTTTAGGACCTAATCAGTTTTTTCTTAATTTGGCTACTTGACTACCTATGAAGAAGCATTGCTACTTAATTACACAATTAAATTATATTTTTTGTCATGATGCATTTTTTGATATTCTTAAATGCAACAAGTAATAGGATTCATATTGTTTTTATTCAGACAAAATTCCCATTATACTTACCATTTTATGCATAATTATCTCTTTCTTGGTATATTTTAACCACATGACATTGTTGTCATTTATGATTTATTGAAGAAGCTGCTTATTTGAGTTGCAAAAAAATGAATTTGTAAAATATCAAAACGTCCATCCTTTACAATTGGTAAATAGGTCACAAAGTAGAAAAATTACAATCACTTATTTACACAGTGAATCATCCTAGAATACTTTTAACCTCATTAACAACTAAACATTTATGGGCCCAAAATAAAATGATTTTCAATGTAAAAATGCAGAACTTGGTATTTTACTGTTCTTTGTTTATTGCAATATGTAATTCTTAATAGGAAATAGCGATACCTTCTTACTATGCGCCTCTCATGATTTTTCGTATTTCAAAAGAAAAAGAAAAGCACAAGTAAAAGGGAGAAAAGACCTTTTGTCATTGCTCATCTGTGGACATCATCCTGATACTCATCACGGAATGAAAGCCAATAATACGACACAAAGAAGGCAAAGGCAGGAGAGCCATGTGTATCTCTACACCACCTCGGAATGGTATTTTGATTAATTTAATGAGTAAACCTTCCCCCTCATGCTGTAATTTCAGAAAAACCAAGAATCTCTCTTTAAAGAATTTAAAATTATAGTCCATCATTTTATTTGGAATGTCCACTATTGTAAGTTGATGACAATCCTGTCTGAGAGATCAGGGTAATAAAAAGAATGGGTAATTAGCAAAAGTGTAGTGGATATGTGAACACATTTCTGACCACTTAACAATTTTAGCATAATCTTCCATTGATCACGTCACATATGTATCTCTTAAACCACTAACTCTCCAATGCTAATAGATTCTGGCTGACTAGGAGAGCGTTTCTGCAGGACGTCTAGAGAAAGCAGGTACTCACAGCTGGCATTTTACCATTGGGGTAATTTAAATTTTTTTTCTTAATATCTCTACAAGTTCAAGTTTTCTACCAAATGGCAATATTGAAAGTATTCATCACAGAATTTCTGTGAGGGCTGAATATGATAATAAATGCATAGTTCCTAGCATATTATAGAAGTCATCAAAATTATTCCTATTATTAATTAAAATATGGACCCAAGCTGGAAATAGGCAGTTTTTCATGATACTTTGTTTGTAAGGAGAGAAAATGGCAAATTACCATCAGAGAGTGTGATATTTTCTATTTGCCCAAAATTTACATCATAGTGTCCTATTATTTTCATTTGTTTAATATGCCTACTACTTGATATTTTCATAGTGTTATTAATAATGTCTTATAACAATACCAGACTTAAATAAAATATTAGAAACATAAAAGATTTGTTAATATTCTATTCTATTTTGAGCTGAATAAACTAAACAGATTTTATAAAAAGTTATATATACTTACATATGTATATGTATGGTCACATATTTATATATTCATGTGTATATGTGTTTATACACACCTTTATGTGGTACACTATATACAATAGAATATTATTCAGCCATAAAAAGAGGAAAATCTTGCTATTTGCAACAGCATGGAGGAACACAGAGGACATTAAGTGAAATAAGCCAAACAGAAAAAGACAAATACTGTATGGTCTCATTAACATGTGGAATATAAAAAAGTTGAATTCATAGAAATAGCAAACAGAATGGTGGTTATCAGGGCCTGGATGGGGAGAAGGAAATAGGGAGAGGTTGTTCACAGGGTGTAAACTATTTAATATAAGCTATAGCATGAGCAAGTTCAGGGGATATGGTAACAATGTACAGCATGGGCGAGAATGAATATGTTAATTAGATAGTAGGAATCATTAATTAATGTACACATATATCAAAGCATCATATTTTATACTTTGAATATATATAATCTTTGTCAATTAAATATTTTAAAATAAAAAAGAATAGACATAATATATGACTGAAATATAATTCAGAATTCAGAAATACATCTTTTTGTTTATTTTCCCTTGATTTTCTTCCCCCCAATTTATTGAGATATAATAACAATACTCAATTGATTTTCAACAGAGATGCCAATATAGTTCAACAGGAAAATAATTTAACAAATGTTACTGAAACAACTGAATATATACATGCAAAGAATTGAATTGGAATCTTCCCACAGACTGCAAAAAAATTATATCAATATGAATCAATGACCTATAGCCTAAAACTATAAAGTTCTTAGAAGAAAATATAGGAGCCAATTTTTACAATTTTGGATCAGGCAAAAATTTCTTAGATACAGAACCAGAAGCACAAACAACTAAATAAAAAATAGATAAATTAGTCTTCACAAAATTTAAAAGTTTGTGCTTCTAATGACACATAAAAAAAAAAAGTAAAGGCACCCTAAAGAATGGGAGAAAATATTTGCAAATCTCATGTCTTAAAAGGACATATATTAAGAACCCCTCTAATGAAGATAAATATAAATAACAAAATAAATAAGGATAGAATTTGTATAGACATTTCCACAGAGAAGATACACAAATGGCTAATAAGAATATGAAAAACGCTCAATATCATTAGTTATCTGGGACAGCAGTTAAAAACCATAATGAGATATCAGTAATTGCTATCATAATAATAAAAATCAGATAATAAGGATAAGTGAGAATGTGGAGAAATCAGAACCTTCATAAATTTCATGAGGGAATATAAATGGGTGCATCTGCTTTGGAATTATCTGGCAATTCCTTAAAAGTTAAGGACAAAATCACCATTTGATTCCATAGTTCCAGCAAATTCAAAAGAAATGAGAATATATGTCCACACAAAAACTCATACATGGATTTTCAAGGAGCATTATTCATTATAGTCAAAAAGTGGAAACAACACAACTGTTCATCTATTGACAAACAAAATGTGGTAAGTGGAATATTATTCAGCAATAACAATGAATGAAGTACTGATGAATGCTTCAACATGGATGAATTTTGAAAAAATTACACTGATTGAAAGAAGCCAATCACAAAAGTCCGCATATTATACAACCCCACTGATATGGAATGTTCAGAATAGGCAAATCTGCAAGGACAGAAAGTAGGTTAATATTTGCCAAGGGCTGGAGGTGAAGAGTGGGGAGTAAGGAATGACTAGTAATAGGTAGGGAGTTTCTTTCATGTGAGACAAAAATGTTCTAAAATTATTATATATTGTGAGGATGGTGGCACAATTCTGTGACTGTAATAAAAACTGAATCGTAATCTTTAGATGGGTAATATGGCATATGAATTATATCTCAACAGAGTTGTTTAAAAAAGATATGCAGTAGTTAGGTTTCCAGAAAATACTCTAATTTTTGTTCACTACATAAAATCATTGAATATAATAAAAATATATCATATTCTAATTTCACTGTCACATTTCTCCTCCAGAAAAATGCAAGAACCACAGTACATTGTGTAGAAGAAAATATGAACATTGCCTGATGCCTCACAGGAGATTCTTTGTGCTTCATTTTTATACTCTCCAGTAATAAACACTCTGGGAATCTCTAAAACTGCCTCACTCTCCCCCGTAAAAATTTAGAAGATATGAAAAACCTGGAAAATTGGTGAAGATATGTTTACTTAGAAGCTTGGTATAAGGCTAATTGCCCAATTTCTGAAATTAATTATTTACAGTTGGTCCCTTTGCGTTCTGAGTCTTTAAAAGAAAAAGGGACCTGTTCTTTATTTGGTGGATTTGCCAGAAGGAAGCAAAGAGAATGGTGCTGCCTGAATGAACAGTTGCACTTTAGGTCCTAAAAGTGCTTCATTAAAAGCACGTTGCCTTCGGAAGCCAACCATAGGATTCTAGACTAAGTTTAGTGCTCAGAGAAGGGAACATTTTCCCTGCAAGAAACTTCGAGGCCTGAGCATGATTCTGAGCGGAAAAGGCAGTACAGGAGCACTAACTACACCCCCTGAGCTTCCACAGCGACACCAAGTGGCAAAGAAAGCAGGAGCGGGGAGGAACTGATCAGATTAGAGAGCGCACCCTGCCGCTGAAGTGTAGTAACTGCACAGTCCTTCCTGGTTCTTTGGACTGTCTCGGCATTGCCTCAGCTTTGAACTACTGGACTTACTGTTCTTAAAGTGTGTGGGTCCCCGGGTAATTCATTGAAACAGCGAATGAATGCTGACTATAGTTATACCCTGACTTATGGAGATATTCATTGGTTGTATATATGTTTCTAAAATTCTGAATCAAATAAAATAATAGGTGTAAACTAAGTTGTAAGGAGTAACTTCTAACGAGTTTAGAAGACATTGTTCTTTCTTTGACACAAAACCCATTTCACTCCTGCTATTAGTCATGATCTTTCTCATCTTCTTCGTCTAATATAAAGATTACACCATGACTTATTTTCACCTTGAAGAATAATAATACAAAATTGGCTTTAGCTTGCAGTGATTGGAACTTACATTTATAGGGGCTAAACCATTGTTTCTTGTTCTCAGGAGATACGTTGAATAAGAAAGAAGGACAATATATATGACTTTTTAATTTTCTTCCTAGCAACTTTGAATTCTTCTTTCATTCTTGTACAAGTGATTCCTTATCCAATGAGATCTAACAAATATCACGGATATTTGGGCAGTTCCAAAAGGATGTTATATGATAACCTTGAAAATCTTCCCACAGAAAACAATGTAATAAAAGTATATAAAATGTGATGTAGTAAGTTCTTGAGTTCTTAAGTTCATGGTTCTTGAAACCATGCAGGTATGTAGGAGCAAAGTAAAGATTTACAAAAATTATTGACAGTTAACAGACAAGTCTCTATAATTTAGGAACTAATTATTTTGTCTAGATTTTTCCATGGAACTTAATTTTTTCTGCTCTTACCATGCTTAGGCACTTTAAACATAGTAATCAAAAAGCATGTTTTAGAATTTATTTTTTATTTTTTTATTTTTATTTTCTTTTTGTTTCTTGAGCATTACCTTGTGCCAGGCACATTCTTTATAGTTGTAATTTTGTTTAATGTTCTTGACAATCTTATAAGGAAAATACACTATTGTCATTACTTGTAAAATGTAAGTGATTTTGCTCAAGGTCATGTTTGTAGTAAGTGGCAGAACTAAATCTTTTTTTTGTTTGTTTGTTTGTTCGTTTGAGACAAAGTCTTGCTCTGTTGCCCAGGCTAGAATGCAGGGGCATCATCACAGCTCATTGCATCCTCCAATTCCCAGGCTCGGGTGATTCTCCTGCCTCAGCCTCCTGAGTAGCTGGGACTACAGGCATGCACCACCACGCC
>CAUYRT010095791.1:0-10717 GCA_963574885.1 Lepilemur ruficaudatus
CTGCAATTATTCTGAAGCCAGTCCCAGCATCATATCATTTTAACCTTATGTAATTCAGTGTGTGCTTCTAAAAGGTTAAGAAATCTTTATAAAAACTGTGATAATTTCTCCCATTTAAACAATATTTGTATTGTAGAAAAAAATGGGAAGACTAGGTAACATTATTAACTTTCTATTGCTGCACGACAAATTACTGCAAACTTTGTGGGTAAAACAATATACACTTATTATTTCGCAGTTTCCTTGGGTCAGGAGTGTGGTCACAGTGTGGCGGATTCTCTGCTTCAGGAGATCAGAAAGCAGCAATCAAGGTGTTGGCCGGGGCTTCAGTCTCCTCTGAGACTTGAGGTCCTCTTTTAAGCTCGCCTGGCTGCTGGCAGAATTCAGTTCCTTGTGGTTGTGGCACTGAGTCCCCTCACAACATGCACTTTGCTTCCTCCAGCCAGCAAGGGAGAGAAGTGTCAACTCAGGGAGGGCCTGTCTGTCTTTCAAAGACTTTCACCCAACGAAGCCAGGCCCATCTGGGATGATCGTTCTTTTGATGAAATAAAAGTCACTGATTTGGGGCCGGGCACGGTTGCTCACGCCTGTAATCCTAGTACTCCGGGAGGCCGAGGCGGGAGGATTGCTTGAGGTCAGGAGTTTGAGACCAGCCTCAGCAAGAGCAAGACCCCCATCTCTACTGAAAAAAAAGGAAAGAAATTAGCTGGACAACTAAAAATATATAGAAAAAATTAGCCAGGCATGGTGGCGCATGCCTGTAATCCCAGCTACTCGGGAGGCTGAGGCAGGAGGATTGCTTGAGCCCAGGAGTTTGAGGTTGTTGTGAGCTAGGCTGACGCCACGGCTCTCTAGCCTGGGTGACAGAGTGAGACTCTGTATTCAAAAAAAAAAAAAAGTCACTGATTTGGGACCTTAATTTCATCTGCAAAATCCTTTCACCTCTGCTACACTCTATTGTCTAGAAGTCAGTCACAGGTCCCACCTGTGCTGAAGGGGTGGAGACTGCACAAAGGCATCGACAATAACCGAGAAGCACGTAATACCTGGAATTCTCTCCTACAACTAATTTGGGGCAGGAGTTGGCGAACTTTTTGTGAAGGGTTGCATAGTAAATATTTTAAACATTGTGGGCCAGACGATCTTTGTTGCGATAGCAGATTGGACTCTGCTATTAACGGGAATGCAGTCATAGAGAGTATGTAATGAATGTAATGAGTGGGCGTGGCTGTGTGCCAGTAAAACTACTTATAAAAACAGGTGGTGGGCCATATTTGGTCAGTGGGCCCTGTTTGGTGACCCCTGACTTAGGGTATATGATATTCTAATATGCTTTTCCATCTTTCAAAGTACATACCCACATTCAGTGCCACTGACTATGATGTTGTTTTACAACCTACTGGGTTGGCATCAAGTCTTATGGGCACCATATGAAATACTTACCTAGAAATCTGTTAATGTATATCTTGTAGAGCTGTCTTGAGGGCCTTATCCATTCCATCTCTCAATAATTCCTACCACAAAGCTTCATGTGAAGGACTTTCTTTGCAACTAAGTGCCAACAGAAATTTTGCTTCCCCTAATTAATTGATTTTTTTCCCCTGTTACAAAAATGATATAACTCACCATATTTCCCTTTTTGTTTTGGTTTCCAGGGGGCTCAGAGTCTAACTTGAAACTTGATTATCACAACTATAAAGATTGTGCTTATCTGCCCCAGGCGTAATATTTTATCCTTTTTAAAAATTCACTGCATTTCTCTATTATTTCACTATGTAGACAAACTTCTTTGTAAAATAATGTTAAGTAAAAATATAAAGTTCTGTTTATTGAATTCAAAGGAACCACTGAATTTGTATTCATAATAGCTCAAAATTAGAAATAGCCCAAATATCCATCGAGAGGAGAATTAATAAATTGTGGTATGATCATATGATGGAATTCTACACAGCAAAAAGAGATCACACTACTGATACATACTACAACGTGGAAGAACCTCATGGGTATTGTACTGAGCACAAGAAGGAAGACACAGAAGAATATATACAGTATGATTCTGTTTATATCAAGTCCAAGGACAGGTAAAATGAGCTGCAAATGATAGAAGTCAGAAAGTGATTGCCTTGGGAAGGGGCGATTTCCTGGGCAATGTTAAGAGGAAATCTTGTGGGGTAATAAGAATATCCTGTATCTTAAATGGAGCTGTTATTGGGTATATACACATGCAAAAACCAACAAAGTGTAGATTTAGGATCAGTGCACCTTATGTACTTTACTGTATGTGTGTATACCCTCCCCCTAAAAAAGAACTACTAAAAATCTAACTTGCTTATTTCTCTTCTATGTTTATGTGCAGGTGTCTACTGGAAAAAAACTTTAAAACTGACAATCTCACAAGTGCATGATTTTTTTAATTTCCAAAGTTCACAGGTTAGCAACAATTGTACATTTTTATTATACCACCTCACTTAAATGCCTAGCTGTACATATGTATTAAAGATAGCTTCTCAACCATGAAGGAAGAGTCACTGTCTATGGTTATACTGTTTGTTCACCTCATAATGGGGCTGAGAGAGTATGTGGGACCTGGAATCTGGCCCTGGGCCACTTGTCAAGCTCAGCAGTGCTTCCAGACACAGGTCAGTGGCAGCCCTGTACAAAGATGATACTTATGATGTAACATTATTTGGGGGGCTAGAAGTGTATTTGGTGATCTTTAGAATAGAAGCCAATCCCTGACTGGGTCTTTGCAACCTAAGGAATGTTTTATAAAATAGAATAAGAAGAATCAATATCAATTCCCTCTCCTTGCTTTTCACATGTGCACTGTACTTAGGGATGTTAAGAATACGACCTCTAGTAGGCCTAGCAATGACTCAATGGGGCAGAGCCATAAGGAGTCTGGGGAAGAATCAGTTTTTGCTGACCTAAGAGATCCACACTTTTAGCTGAGGCCCCTGGAAAGATTGAGTTCATCTTGACTTTCAAAGAGGTCAGAGTGGTCATTACTTACAGGAGACCACGTGCATAAAAGGTAGAGGAAGCATCTAATCAAATCTATCCCAGTGAAAACACCAATGTCCAGGAAAGAAAGCAACAACAAAAAGCAAATGCAGATTGAGATCTAAAAAGACACTTAGCATTTTTATAGATATAAATTTCAGGTTACATTATCAACCAGATAAATAGAGATCATTAAGATTGACTTCTTCCCCACATATGTGAAACTAAAGCTAACGTTCAATGAAATACTAATACATACTGGACCGCTCTTCAACTTATACCAGCCTTTTTTCATCTGAAATGAGATATGCTGGAATTATAAGTAGGTGCACAGTTTCCTCCATTAAAATACTGTGTCCAGAAATGATAATAACAAAAAACCTCCAAACAATAAGTTTTGGTAAGTCCAATTAATGACTGCTCATATGACCATAGCTTTAGGTTAAGAAAAAAATGTGGTACCTATTTTGGGTACTTCAGATATTAGTATATTTGGGTAAAATTTGCATTTAAACATACATGTAATTTTCTAGACTAATCATTGGTATTGCTCTTAAGATAATTGTTGGAGGAAGTTGGCTTTGTAGTGCTATTAGCTCAGCTCTCTTAAAATGATAGAGAAATAAGTCTTCTAAAAATTCTAGTTATTAAGATCACTTCTTTCTCTAGCAAAACAATCTAGAGGGATTCCCACTAAACACATTCCCACTACCCCAAAGCCTGTTAGATTTTGGCTCCTTGAACACACTCTGGATTTGTTGATGAACTCCTGACTTGGTCAAGTGTCCTTTGGTTGAGAGTAACAGAGATCCACTTCAAATTGGCTTAAGCAGAAAAAAGATTTACTGAGAGGGCCCTAGCCATGCAATCTGCATTCCAGTTCCAGATTTCTGGGAGCCTTGACTGACTCAGCTTGGGCCAGGTGCCCAGCCCTGAGCCCCATGGCTGCCTGGCAGAGTCACATGGTCCTAATGCTATCATGGGGTCCACCTGTGGGAGGGTTAATTCTCAGCAGAGAGGAGAAGATACTCCCAGAGTTGTTCACTGTGACGCAAGAGTTCTCCATGCTCTCAACTCACCCCCACCTCGATAGCATGTGTCAAGCTGACCAGTGTCTCTGTTCGGCGCAGTTCCTGATGGTGTTGGGGCTTCCAGATTTCTGCTTTGTTTCTTCCTCACAGAAGCTATAGAATCAGGTTCATCCATAGTGAAGCCTTTAGGGAGGAAGTCACAGGTCCAAAGTAGGTAGGTGGCTAGTCCCAAGGCTCAAACCCCTTGTGATTTTGGAAAGCATTTGTTTTTCATTGCCTATGTGGCCATTTTTATCTGAAAATAATTTTCTTCTTTAAATGTTAAATATTGCAGGGAGTGATGAGATTTTATGTTACATCTGAATGTAATCTTTGTGAGCCTGGAATTTTAAAAAATGTTCTAAATTTAATGGGGTGAGCAGGGTGCAGTGGCACATGCCTGCAGTCCCAGCGACTTGGGTGGCTGAGGCAGGAGGATTGCTTGAGCCTAGGAGTTTGAGTCCCGAAAAATAAAAGAATAATGGGAGGATGACGTGGCTCTCTCCGTGACTGTAAGCACACATTTTTCATTTCTAAGTAATCTTGATCCTTGACAATGACATTAACAAGGGCTCTTTTTTTCTTCTTTTAAAATCCATAATTGTGGTTTATTTTGTTGAGCTCATAAAAAAGAACTTCAAGGGCAAGATTGCTTTGATATGCAGAGTTCAGAGGCTTTTTGAACCTTTGATTTCTACTTTTAGGTCTGAAAATGGAGTTTAGATTTCCACAGCTCTTTCACATGTTTTGCCCAGGAGAGGACCTCCCTGGGTTTTGTTCCTGAGACCCAGCTGGCACTGGTTCACATTTGTCCATTTATTCACTTGTGTAGGTGGCCAGGCATAGTACCAGATACAAAAATGGGAAAGACGTTCCTGGTCACAAAAGGCACCTGTGGGAGCTGAATGTGTGTCTTAGTCTGTTTAGGCTGCTGTAACAAAAATGCCATAAACCGGATGATTTATAAACAATAGGAATTTATTTCTCCCGGTTGTGGAGGCTGGATCAAGGCACCGGCAGATTCAGTGTCTGGTGAGGACCATGCTTCCTGGCTCATAGACGATGCCTTCTTGCTGTGTCCGCACTGGTGGAAGGGGTGAAGGTCTCTCTCTGCGGCCCCTTTTATAAGGGCACAATCCCATTCATGAGGGCTCCACTCTCATGACCTAATGACATCACAAAGGCTCTACCTCCTAATACAATCACTTGGGGATTAGGATTTCAACATATGGATTTTGGGGGCACACAAACATTCAGAGCACAGCAGTATGTGAACACGTTATTTCCCTACACTATGAGAAGAACTACACGATGGAACATTGAGGCTGTGTCAGTAACACAAGGGAGAGAGGGTCCACTTGGCATGGGAGGGTCATGAAAGGCCTCAGTGTGGACAAGACATCATCTCCTCTCTCGTCCATCTCATCCCAACCTCCCATTCCTTATCTTCTGATCGTGCTGGGCTGTAGCCCTGTAAACTGTCCTCTGTGGCTTGGTGCCAAGAGCCCCTTCTGATATTAGTGCCTCAGTGGGCAGACTGGGAGGGAGCGCTCTGCTGTCCATGTTCTGGCTGGGAAGTCCAAGGCCCCGACGTCCCCTGTGGAAGTTCCCCAGCATCCTAGGATCGAGTCTGCAGATAGGTGAGGTGAATTGTTCAGGTTCAACTCACTCTAATCCACCTGAGTAGACGAATGAAAACAACACAACGCAGCACAAAACCTCCACTCTACTTAGAACAATAGTCGAGAACCTGTCACAGCTGGGACGAAGCCCTCAAAGGATGGCTTTGTGTCTAATCTCACTTGGGTCAAAGAGCACAAAGTCATTCTAGTCAGAACACTGGAACCTCGAGGGCGCAGGGCCATGCATCTGCACCTGCGGGGAAAACTACAGAGAAGCGTCAAAGCAGAGCGGTGTTCTGAGCTGAATCTGGCAAAACTCCCCAAGTCTCCTCATTTAGGAAGGAAAAAACAGCAACAGAGATGAGCTAATATCAATGACCGTTTATACTTGGCTATTTTGGAGATTGGAGTCTTAGAGAGTGGAGAGTACTGTGTGTGCTTGTGCCTATACCTGTGTTTATCCAAGCCCTTGAACCAAGCCATCAACAAAAGAAAACTCCACCTCAGTCAGTGACACCAGCTGTGAAGTCTGGAGCAATTTCCTAGACTTGCTGTCTATGGGTACCTTATCTTTAAAATGGTGACAGTAACTTTGAAAAAATAAAGAAAATATATGCGAAATGCTGAGCACAGAGCTTGGAACGCAATAGATGTGCAACCCTGGTAGTTCTTGTTTTTATATCATCCAACAAATCTGACAGCTGTCTAACTCACTGCTACTCTGAGTGTGGTCCACAGACCTGAGCCAGTTGGCAAATTGTTTTATACCAGTCTCGGATGACAAAAGCACTGAAGTGGAGAGGGAGTGTTTGCAATTTTGATAATTTTGCAAAATAAGTTTATGTCTGCTGAACCTAGTGATAAAATAGTTGCTCTTGTATTGTGTTTGTCTTTATGCCTTTTTTTTTGGTAATTTATTTTTATAGTATTTACAAAAGTTTGAGTCTACAACAGTTTGGAAATGTAGCAAGCATCTTTTCCTACAGATTGTTTGGGAAGCGCTGCTCTAGCTCATTCATTACCTACTAGCTAAGGGACTGAATCCCCAGTGCCCGCACACCTCATGGACCACCGGGGGAACCGGCAGGCATCTCCTGTGCACTCACAACCACTCCTCTTGGTCACCTCCTAGTCCTCCCCTCCACTGTGCTGTGCTTACCTCTGCTGGCCAGGACACACCTGTCATTGTGTCTTGCTCTCTTCTTTTATTCCCTGCAGAAGCTCCTCTGTCCTGCCCTGATCATCGACATGAAAAAGCTTTCTCACCCTGGCACTCTGTGACTTGCCCATTAAGCATAATTTCTCTGTACCATCCATGGTATGGCTTCTAGAGGTAAAGCCAACCTCAGCTGAAAAACTTGGCAGGTTTCTTGGCTCTTGACCTGGAAGGATTTGGTTTTCACCACATGATGTGTTATAACTCAAAGCTACCCTCCCTGCTCTCTTCCCACCCCTAAGGGTGTCTATCTCCCCCCCATTTAGATGACTACTTCCTAGTCTGAGTAATGGTCATCTCTTCCCAACTGCTGGAAGGAAGTGTCTTGCTCCTGGACTCCAGTTATTAGCCTTGGTCTGATACAAAATTATCTCTCCTGTGACTCCAGCCAGTCATGGGACACCTCAACAAGCCCAGGCTGGCCCTAGTTCTTACCTGACAGCCAGCTCAGCAGCTTACCCCAGAAAGTGATTGGAGAAGAAAGTTTAGGGTTGGGGTCATTTTGGGGGCTTTCTAAGCATACCACCCTGTGTTACTCACCTCTTGGCAGGATAGATTGATTGCATAGATAGACACAATTTTTCATACCTCCTTGTACCTCCAAGCCCTTAGCTAGTGACCTTCCACACTGGCTCGGCTTGGTGATGGGACAATGGGACAAAACAAATTTGGCACAAGTAGAGGTTTGAAGAAGTGCTTGAGCACTGTTTTCCCCTTTCTTGGACGCTGTGGCTGTCATGAAAAATAGCCTGGGCTAGGCTACTGGGGGGATATGGGTGACAGATAGAAGACAGCCAAGCCATCCCAACCAAACCCATTCTAAACCAGCTAGCCCCTCTGACCCACAGATGACCACAGATGCATGAGCAAGCTCAGTTAACTAGCTGACCAATAGACTCATGAGAAATATCAAGTAGTATTTTAAACCACTGAATTTTGGGGGGTAGTTTTAAGCCACTAAATTTGGGAGGATAATTTGTTACACAGCAATAGGTAACTGATATACAGTAATCCCTTAGTATCTGTGGGGGATTGGCCCAGGACCCCCCATGGAAACCAAAATCCATGAATGCTCTGGTCTCTTATGTAAAATGGCATAGTATTTTCATATAACCTACACACATCCTCCTTTATACTTTAAATCTTCTCTGGATTACTTATAATATTGAATACAATGTAAATAGTTGTTGTACTGTATTATTTAGAGCTGTGGTCCCCAACCTCTGGGCTGGGGTCCTGTGTGGGCTGCAGAGCTCTGCTGCCCCTTCCCTGGCTATACCCCTCATGGAAAAATTGTCTTTCATGAAACTTAAGAAATAGGGTTGGGGGATCGGGAGGGAGGGTGCACAGCAGAACGTGAGTGGCAGGCGAGTGACTGAAACTTCATCTGTATTTACAGCCACTCCCCGTCACTTGTATCATCGCCTGAGCTCTGCTCCCCATCCCCCAATCCGAAGAAAAATTGTCTTCCATGAAACCAGTCCCTGGTGCCAAAAAGATTGGGGACTGCTGGTTTAGAAAATAATGACAAGAAAAAAAATCTGTATGTATTTAGTACAGATGTAATCATTCATTGTTTCAGAATATTTTCTTTTCTTTTTTTTTGTTAAGAGACAGAGTCTTGCTCTGTCACCCAGACTGTAGTGCAGTGGTGTGATCATAACTCAATGCAGCCTTGAATTCATGGGCTCGAGTGATTCTCTTGCCCCAGCTTTTCAAATAGCTGGACTATAGGCAGGTACAACCATGACCAGCTAGTTTTTAAATTTTTGTTAGAGATGGGGTCTTTCTACTTTGTGCAGTCTGGTCTCAAACTCCTGGCCTCAAATGATCCTTCTGCCTTGGCCTCCAACGTGCTGGGACAACAGGCATGAGCCACCACGCCTGGCCTATTTTTGTAAATTTTTCATCCATGGTTTGTAGAATCCACAGATGCAGAACCCATGAATACAGAGGGCCGACATTACCAGGTGTCTTTGTTTAAGTGAAATCAAGTTAAAATGATTATTCATTAAGAGCATCCAAAAGGCTGAGCTATGGGAGGGTCCTGAGAAGTAGACGAGGCAAAAACCCTTTTCCTGGAGGCTGGCTTTCCCTTGAGGTTATTGATATTATGAATGGATTGCATGCATAAAACCTCAGGGATTTAAAAAAATGTTTGAAATAAGCTCTTTCTCCTTTATCTCTGTCGCTTCCTGGTGTTCCTGGGACTTGAGAGGCCTGGACAGGTTAGTTTACATTCCTCTGCCAGATGATGCCATGTGCAATCCTGGGGCAAGATTCTGCTGCATTGGAAGGGCTCCCTGGCAGACAGCGTGAGAGCACCGTGAGTTTTCTTGAGTAAAGACTGACTTTTCCCCGTTAAAACATTGAGCTTCTCCTGAGTTACTTGTGCTGGGGTTGACATCACATGCTTAGGGCTAGCTCATCTGTCCTAAAACCCTGTCTTCATGTGAAGGGGAGTAGTTTTTAAATTAAAATAACCCACCACTTCATTCTTTTTAAAGTGACCTGATATCATTTACTCATTAAGGGAGTTGAATGACCCAAAGCAACACCTTTGGATTGGGAGGGGGGGTAGAGCATTGCATCAGTCTTTTGTTGGACACTCTTCCTATTTTCTAAAGGGAATGACTGGGTAAATAAGCAGTGCAGCTCAGAGAAAAATTGAATTTCTTAGGAGAATCTTGAGAATACAAAGTTATTTGAAGAAGGTGAGAAGACTGAGTAGAATTAATATTCAAGAACAAACACAAATATTACTGAGATCAGGAATGGTTATTATGTAGCTAAGATGTGCCAGGCTAACTACACCTGGCAGGAAAGAATAGAGAAATAGGCTCAGGCTGATATTTATTGTGTTACCTATAACAGTCTCACAGTTATTTTCTGTGCCTTGGATTCTGAAGAGCATCGTCCCACATTTTTCTTAGGGAGTTCCTAATACCTGACTCCCAACTATTTCCTTTATTTCCTACTATTACCTTCATTTTCCATCAATACTATGTTATTTTCTCTGATTGTATCTGAACAAACATGGACAGTCTTGCTGAATCTGTGGATTTAGGTCAAATTAATGAAAGATGAACGAGCAGTCCGTGGATAATATCTAATTCCTGTATTCCCCTGGTCAGAATACAATGTCACTGTAAGTGCATAATTTTCTTAATTCACTGATTAAATCTATCAGGGTAAATTGTCCTATTCCAGGAAGCATTTGATTCTAAAGTTGATTCTAGAGTCTTTTAGCAGCATTACAAGTTTCATCTGTTTCCCTAATGTAGTTTGTTCATTTTGGCTCACATGATTCAGTTCTTTGAAAACATATTCAGTTTAAATTATAAATATTGAATGATCCTTTTTTGGAGGGGGGGTATGTTGTTAAACTCTGTATGAGCTATTATTTTTAGTTCAGCAATTTAATATTGAATGTAGGGCACTGTGCCAACCCTGCATGGAGATTTAAAGGCAGATGTCTTTTCAGTTTATGGGTATGATTGAACATGAGCAATTTATTTCTCATTTCTGTGATTTTTTTTTTTTTTGAGACAGAGTCTCACTGTGTTGCCCAGGCTGTAGAGTGCCATGGCATCAGCCTAGCTCACAGCAACCTCAAACTCCTGGGCTCAAGTGATCCTCCTGCCTCAGCCTCCCGAGTAGCTGGAACCACAGGCATGCACCACCATGCCCGGCTGATTTTTTCTATATATTTTTAGTTGGCCAATTAATTTCTTTCTATTTATAATAGAGATGGGGTCTCCCTCTTGCTCAGGCTGTTCTCAAACTCCTGAGCTCAAGCAATCCTC